>CM071937.1:17756220-17929126 GCA_016081115.2 Rehmannia glutinosa | reverse complement strand
TATGGAATAATAATGGAGAATTAGAAATTTATTAATAATTTTACGAGATAGTTAATTTGTTAAATTACATATAATAAGAGAGTATTTTTAATTGGATCGTTAATTTATTTTATTTGAGCCTTATAATGAATAATCGACTTTTTAATTAATATAGAGTATTAAATCGACCACGTTATTAGTAAGTTGATTATAGCCCATGTACCCTAAACTCATTCCAATTGAGAGGTTAAAACACAGACATAAGACACATAAACACAATAATGTATCACACAAAAGACACGATAGTTAGTAGAAGAGAATCGCCGTAGAGAAAACGAAGAAGAAAAGAAAGGAGAGAGGAGATTTCCCAACGCCGATTGATTCGAAAAGATGTCTGAAAAGATTCTGATAACCCTGCAAGTCTAATGGTGACAAGTAATCTTGGGCCACGTAATCACAGCTTATGTATTATTATATTAGACTTGATTGCCGTTGCCCTTTTATATATACTAATACATGTGCTTATGGAAATCCATCACTGTTTAATCGTACTGTTTTTGTACGCGATGTTCAGATTTATGGCTAGATAAAATGATAGTTTGTAAGATTATCAAAGTGGCAGCGGTTTACGTAATTGGATGGAATGAGTTATATATGTCTTAATAGTTAGATTAGCTTTTAATTGTTTCTACAATCTGTAATGAATTATATATGTCTTAATAGTTAGATTAGTTTTAATTGTTTCTACAATCTGTCATATATTTACAAGAATTAACTTTTGTAATAAACTAAATGGTACAAGTGTGCGTGGTTTCACGTTGAGGTAGTGCTAGCGGATCAATTGGCGTGGAACAGTACAATTCATTTATATACAATATTGTTAGTTATTTGAAATTGCTAGTAGTTTCGATGAGCATGTAAGTATCGATATGTATATTATTGATGAACATACATGTTTACTTTAATCAACGGGCTTTCTCCTAGCTAATTGGATATAGGGTGTTCCCAACTAATCGGGTATATGGTGTTCCCTTAATCGATTGAATGTAGGTTCCGAGCGCCTAAAAGCTTTCCCCTAACTAATCAATATGGTTTTCCTCTAACTAATTGAATATATGGTTTTTCCTAAATAATTGAATGCAGATTTTTCCCTAAAGAGATTTGAGAATCAATAAGCGCTTTCCCTTAATTAAACGAAGTTGATTCCCCTAACTAGTGAATGCATAACTTTTCCTCAAGTATATTTGAATAATCAATGTAAGGTTTTCCCCAACTAATCGAATATATAGATTTTCCTAGATAATGCTTGGACTAATCAATGTAGGATTTTCCTTAACTAATTGAATATGCTTATCCCTTAACTAGTTGAACATAGGGTTTTTCCCTAACTAGCTGAATGTAAGATTTTCCCAATTAATGTTGAGTATATTTAATGTAGGCTTATCCTCATTTATATGTTTCAAGTCATGTTTACTTTTTATTTGTTTGCTAATTAATGTGATTTAATTATTATATTTATGCTCTTTAAGTTCATGTTTATATTCAATGGAAGTTGAATCACTTCTGCTTCTTCCATCATGTTAATGTATGTTCATAAAAAGATTTCACGAAAGCATACAAAGAATAAGTAAAATCAAGTCATAAAGTATAATGTTTTTCAAAATAAAATGGGCACATTGTTCTATGATGCTCGAGTGAGTGGGAAATGGGCGCGGGGACCTGTTGCTCCGACCATGTAATGTTAATGTTCACAGCTTAAGGGCCTTCGGCAAACGAACGGAAATGGGCCTTCTGCAAAATCACGTTCCAAATACCAGTGCCCACCGCGACCGACAGAACAATGTGTTACCAAGCGAGCTCGGCCCCAAGAATGTTTCAAGGTAACGAAGACAAAGTTTTATGCGAAAGAAAGTTATGAAAGGAAGGTTTTTAAACAAGGAAAACGTAAAGTCTTTTTAAGTTATAAAAGTTAAAGATATCGCATTAGGCATGCATTCATGCATGAGGTTACTTGTTGAGCTCCTTTAGCTCATTCCACGTATGTTGAATATTTTTCGTGATGAGAATGCAGTTGAAGGAAGGAGATGGTCGAACTCGGTGACTCAGAAACCCATGTCAATGAAATTCTTTTATTTTCAAAGTTTGAATTTTTAGTTCATTAAAAGTTGAATGTCATTGTGTTTTCAATACGAATGTTTTAGACTAGTAGTTACTAGTATTTATTCCGCTGCAAAGTTTTCGAATGAAGTAAAAGTTTTTACTATTTCATAATTTAGATATTTTTTAAAGTGTTTCTCTTTATTTATTATTTTTCGTATTAAAGTTCAAGTAAACTAGAACGCCGCACAAAGAATGCTCCAAATTGCCACAAAAGTACTTAAACATCGTTATTTTCCTGCAAAACGAGCAAAGCGTAATATCTTCTCCACAATGTGAGAACGCAACCCATATTACTAAGTTAATGCATGTTTATCAACTCATTATAACCACAATCATGCCCAAAATACATGCAAAACTCACACTAAACAATTTTTTAAGTTTTGTTGAGAAAAGAGGGCCTATTTATAAAATTTGGCTCGCCTAAAAATTTGAAATGATCGCCCCGATCATGCACGTGAACCAAATGATAGATCCTAGAAAAAATCAATATTCTCAAGTGCTTTGAATCAAGAGTTTTAAATACGCACGATTTGATCAAACCTACAAGCCACCAGATGGTGGTTCAACCGCACTGACCGGGTTTTAATAAAATATTTATTTGAAATTATATTATATAAAATATGAATATAATTTATTAATATAGAAGAAAGTTGTATATGTTTAGTTAAATGAAAAATGTATATATTTAGCTCAAAAATGACAAATATATTAAATATTAAGTTATAAATTCTATTTTTATAAAAAAGTGAAAAAATACAAAAACTAAAGAAAAAAAAGCAAATTCCGGTTCAACCGGGTTTTAGGCCTGAGATGGCTTCGGTATTGTCCGGCCGGGTATTGGACCGTATTGACCGGTTTAACCGTTAAAACGGTTATTAGATTATCGTCGGCCTGGCTCACCGGATCCTCAAGATAACCGCTGAACCGGGTGACGGGTATGCGGTATTTTGAACAAATCATTGAATGACAAAGACAAAACTCATATATAGTTTAGATAATTACGTGTTAAAGAAAAAATAGCTACCCAATTAAGCACAAAAATTGCCATAATTTGAATGCATAAATGCTTTTTTCGCTAGTTTTATCTGAGATTATTGAATCAAAATTGCAGGTTTCCATTCCCAAGTTGCAAATAAATGGATGATTTGTGGGTTGCATAATGTTAAATTGCTACAATCCTAACCATACGAGAAATATATTAATTAGGCAATTACTTATTAGCCCATTCACGCGTTTTGGGGAAAAAAAAAAACATTGGGGCATATAAGTTGTGCTAACAAAATTGGAAGAAGTCGCTATCCATGAAACAAGTGGTTCGTCATTCGTCATACCCAACTAGTGATATTGCGCCACCTGCCCCTACTTTAAAGCAAATTTTATGGTGAACTGGCGTTAATCTATTGACGCAACTTTTGAAGCTCGTCTCAACTCCCTTTTTTTCACTCGATCATCTTTCTTTTATTTCAACAAAACTAATAGTTTTGACCTATTTCATATATAGTTGACCGAGTGGTGTATGGTGGTTATTGAGGTCGAAAACGAAAAGTCTCACAATTGAATCTCACACCTCTTCTTGTGATGAAAAATTATTTGGTAGTAATGGAAATAGAATTCACTTAAAGCTATGTAACAAAGGGGATATTTGATGATAGGAACTTGTGTTTTACCCAACTCCATTCACCATTTGCCAAGTGTATTGGTTTTTTTCTCAAAAATTAAATCAAATTAAATTTACACCATTGGATATTTATTTTTTTTGCAATTGAACAATTACACTTGTCAATTGATATGTAGGGTTGAGTAGAACCTGCACAGAAGATCTTTCCCTAAATATAGCCTTCACGAGAAAACAAAACAAATGAATTCTTTGAAGATTGAAACGGAAAATAAGAGGTGGTTAACCTTTAATCAGGATTCTATATTTATAGAAGAAAAAAATGTATCTATTAAGAATAGGCACAATGTTTCAAACAGTTGTATCTGGTCACTTGTGTCTTTTGCAAGCTATGGCAGCTAACAAAATAAAATTCGAAACAAAAATTTATTTCAGAATTTCAAGTCTAAGAACCATTGGGCAAAATTTATTTCGTATTCAGCTTAAGCTTAATTCCTCAAAGATCACATTTGTTTTCTTTTTCTTTTACCTTGCCGTGACTAAAAAATTAATAAATACAAGCTATACACCATCTCAAACAGGCTGAAATTAAATTTCCATAATTATCCTCTAGCTGTTATATTAGTATTATACAATATACAGACAGTGAGACAACCAGTAGTATGTACATAATTCAGAATCACCATTAATTATCATCTAGCGGTTCAAGTAATTTAATAGCATTATATAATAATTAATAAATGAAGGAAACATGGGCATTTAGAGCCGTCAAATTGCCATGCCGGGCTGGGCCGGTCGCTGTAATATTGGGTTGTTACAGTTTCGGACCAAGGGAAAATTGAAACGTGTCAGGTCGAAAGTCAGGCCGCTGATTTTGATGGATAAACTTGACTCAATCCATAAAAATATACACAAAATGACCTACAACGATTCGGGCCGGCTTGACTTAATTTTTTGGCCAAATGGGCTGGGGCCAACAAGTCCCTGGAGCTTTTGGGCCTCCTAAATTGTAGCTTTCCCTTGCCTTTTTCAATGGGGGCCATCGCTTGGACTATTTCACACCTCTACATGTGATGGATAAAATTGAAGTTTATTTAGGAAAGTTTTTAAGTTTTGGCAAATTTGGAGATATCTATAAGGTGGAGATAGTGATTTTTGTATGTCATCAATTAGTTGAACGATCTTAATGATCTTTTTATCACATATGTATCAATGATTACGGTTACAGGAAAGTTGGGATTCCTTTATCAATCAAACCGAAATGTCACTAGATATACGATAATACGATGTATCCAAAAGAGGAATGACAATGATTAAGGTTTTGGAATAAATAGATGGGGTAATTTTCACACCACAATATGTTTGAGTCGGTGTGAATTGGTGATTTCATGCTCAACATTCCTATTAAAGTCATATTCCATCAGACGGGATGAACGACATCTGTACGATGCCATATACAAGATGATATCCTAATTATGCACGTTTCAATCATCCAATATATTATAATAATTATGTTAATAAAATCTATACAATGTTTATAGTACTCGTTTTTTTATATGAAACCACTATATGTTACAATATTTACAATATAAAAATATTTCTCTAATGAAATACACTACTCTATGTGTTTCACTAAAAATACACAACACCAAAGAATTTTCAAATTAATAAAAATTAGGCAAAAATTTGCGTGAGACGGTCTCACTGATTTAGATCCTGAGACGGCCCTTACACAAAGTTTTAAGGTTTTTTTTTTCGTATTTTATTTTTCTTAGGGTTTATATTTGTTTTTTTAGGGTTTATTTTTGTTTCTTGGGTTTATTTTTTAATTGATTTGGGTTTTTAGGATTTTTAGATTTTTAGGATTTATTTTTTATTTTTGGGTTTATTTTTGTTTTTTTCTATTTATTCTTCATGATTCATGCTTTTGGGTTTATTTTTGTTCTTCATGGTTCATTATTATTTTTAAATTTATTTTCATGGTTCACGTTTCAAGACTTTGAAATCTTAGAGGCCCCTGCCTCACTGATTAGATCCGTGAGACCGTCTCACAAGAGACTTGCTCATAAAATTAAATACATATTCAATATTATACATATATTTCTCGTATATACTATAACCTTCAAAATTAAATACATATTCAATACTACACATATCACGAAGCATTCCCCTTTACTTCAAGGCGCGTTCTCCAAGTTTGCCAATAAGTAGTGAATCGTATATAGATCGCTTAAGAGTTAAGTCCACAAATTGTTAATAAATAAATAAAACACTCATATTGCAACTGCGGTCAATTGTCAATTGTCTTGATAGCTATTCAAAATACAAGATTAATCCCAAACAAATATACATATCAAAGATTGAGGAAAAGCTTTAGCAAATTGATCAGTTGTACAAATCATGTTAATTAGTGGTCCACAGCAGATAATTTGGCTTCCACCCTCGGGCATGGGGCATTGCTTTCACTCCCAATTTTCTATTGATGGGTCACATCTCAATTGAGACAGTATAAGACAGTATAATTATTATTTTTACTGTTTCCTTTGTTTTCTTTATTTAAAACGATTTAATAATATTGTAACAGTACAGATGTACAACACGAATGAGATTGGACATATTTTACAATATATCTCAAAAGAAAATCCCAAATTAATTCAAACCAGAAATAGCTGTATAGTGAGGTAACAACAATAAATAAGTCTAGCTAGTCCTCTCGATTTCGCAAAAAGTACGCGCTAAACGAGGGTCCCCTTAGTTTCCTACAACTATTTATAACCTTTTCTTTGACTACCAAAAAGTTAAATTAATTTTTAAAAAAAAAAAGGAACCCCTTCATTGATTAATGTAACTCAACTACTCCACTGACTTATTTGGTTTTTTCCTAGTGAATTATTCAGTGATCATTACTCACTCATGAATCATGGAACCAAAATGTTAAAACACATTACCTGTCAATGTACAGTCTCGTCATCACCTCATTAACAAGTATCGCAATATAGAGTCTTAATTCGTTTCCCCTCTATTTCAGTGTGTATGTGCTTTGTTATGGATCAGAAACATTATCACAAATACAAATATAGGTTGATGACACAATCATTCATCATAATTAACCCCAAAACTTTAAATAGTAATTAATACCCTTTGCGAATTTTTACTTTATATATTTCACCCGAATCCAGAATTTTAAAAATAAAATTATCACATATATTAAAAAAACAATGCGCACAAACATTATTTAATATTTAACGGGTACAACCCAAAATAATACAAATTAAAAAGAAAATCAATATCATTTAAAATGAAATTTCAATTGCAACTGACAGATCATAATTTGAATATAGAAAAAAAAAATCGGAAGATTTTTACCTAAAATTGTAGAAAGACTATCAAATTTCTATTGAGTGAATATTGCTATATTTATATATGAGACGAAAGTTGGGACAAAAACTATAGGAGTACCTGTTGAACAAAGTTGGGTTAAAAAAGAGTTCATATTAAGAAAGATTACATTATAGTTTTCTATTAATATTATTATTATTAACATTATTATTTTGCTAAAATATTATTTTTTATTTCTTCAAATTGTGGTTATAATCAAATAGGGTCAAACGATCCGAGCCGAGCCGAGCGTTGTTTGCCAAATGTTTGTTTATTTTTGGTCCTGTTCGAGCTCGGTTTGGATTGTTAAATTTGTGTTCGTGTTCGTTCATTTAATTTTTATAATGTTCGAATTTGTTCACGAACATGTTCGTGAACATGTTCATATTCGAAGTTCGTGTTCGCTTGCGTACGCGTGAACATGTTCATATTCAAATTTGTGTTCATAAACTGCTCGCGTGAACAATCAATAATTTTGTTCATGAACGAACAAACAAACAAATATCAATATTTAAATTAAATATTTTTAAATTAAATAACAATATTTATTATTAATTGAATAATAATCGAGCTAATAGTTGAGCCCTTAACGAGCTTGTTCACGAACAATTCTAAACAAACATTTATAAACGAACACTAAACTAGCTTGTTCACGAGCTATTAATGAACGAGTATATGATTGTTCAAGCTCTGTTCGTTTATTTAACGAGCCCAAAAATTTGTTCGTTTATGTTCATTTAACTAAATAAACAAACATAAACGAACAATATCCGAACTTGTTCACGAGTAGTTTGTCGAACGCTCTGTTCGTTTACATCCCTAACAGTAAACCATGTACCACGCTGGCTCCGCCTCCCCCAGTGCATTTCACATTATAAAAGTTAGATACTCTCTCCGTCCTAGTAAGATAGGCCACCTTTCCTTTTTTGTCCGTCCCAAATTGTAGGTTTGTTTCATTATTGAGAGTATTAATTACACAACAATAGACTAAACTACCTCTATTTAATTCACTTTGTTTGAGACCAATAATGATATACTCTCATTTAATACAAGAACATAGTAGGAAAAATATGGAAAAAGATTGTGATCCCAATTATATTTATTGTGTTTTCTTAATCTGTGTGAAATACTCTATTTGTCTATCTTATTTGGACAGAGGGAGTATATCGGAAGGATTTTAATTCTTTTATTTACTAACACGAAGTCGATCGTAATACACTCTTTGATTTTTCTCGTAAATACTAATGAATTTGCTCTTGACATTAAGACAATAAAACTCATGATATGAGACGGTCTCACAGATTAATTTCGTGAGACGGATCCTAAAATGATTCTATTAGCTAACTCGTTTGAAATTGAATCTAATTTGCTTTGGTTTGTAAAATAAGTTGGATCCGTTTCATAAATTTCAATCTGTGAAACAATCTCATATGAGACAAACTCTAACATTAATGCATGCTATCATTTACCCAATTTATTTTTTCTTTTTCCGGTAAATGAAGGCCAACAGCCTTCATCTTATGACATATCTCCACGGATTGAGTTATGAGGGTTACAGAAATTGGTAGAGATGGGGTCGATTTTGTCAAATCGAAGATTCGTTCATTCAAAATCTGTTAAGATTTGAATTCAAATTTGTTACGGAGTTCAGACTCGACCATTTTAACCCTCCAAGCTAGTTTAATAATTTTTTCAAAAAAATTATTATTTATTAGTACATACGACTACAGTTTTATAAAAAATATAATAATTATAATATCGCAACATATATAGAATTAATTTTAAGAGATATATAAAAATCCACAAATTATTCGGACAGTATACAATCGTAAAAATATATATCGAGTAGGAGAGGGTCCAGAATTTGAGGGGTGTTTGGCTAAACTTATTTAAAAGATCTTATAAGCTCCTATATCTTATAAGATGTTTTTAGAACTTATATGTGTGTTAGGATAAAATAAAATGACGTGACTTTTAAGATATTATTAAAGATAAATTTGTAATTAAAATATTTAAAATTAAATGAGAATGTTGAAATAAGATTTTTTTAAAAAAAAATTTAGGATTCCCCATCTTTTTTGAAAATAGCTTATAAGATCTTTTTTTAAACACAAAAATTTTGGTCTGACGGTCTAACGGGTCTTTCCCATTAGATGGACCCAACCCGACTCGGGTTTTTTTGTGGTTTCATGGACCAATGGTATTTTTGTAATATTTTGGGGCGATGTCATAAGATCTCTGGACCGATTACATATCTGTAATATTAGGGTCCATTAAAAATATTAATTTTTTCCCGAAAAAGTATTAGTAATACACATGAAAAGTATTAGTAATCCCCTTAAATAATATTTTTAGTTGCCCTCATAAAAAGTGTTGATTTTTCCTTCAAAAGTATCTAAAATATATTAATCCCGTCGTCCCACTAAGAAAGACCAACTTTCATTTTTCATCCGTCTCAACATATATGCTTGTTTTCTTATTGGGAGTATTAATTACACAACAATATAGAACAAACTATCATTATTTAATTCAATTTGTTTGAGACTGACAATGATATACTCACGTTTAATGCAAGAGTGAGGTTGAAAAAAATATGGAAAAAAATTATGATGCCAATTATATTTATTATATTTTCTTTATATGTGTGAAATACTCTATATGTCTATCTTAATGGGGCGAAGGGAGTAATTGTCCCCTTGAAAAGTATTAGAGTGACGTAATATTAGTCAACCCTCAAAAGTATTAGTTTTTTCCTGTGAAAAATATTAGTAATAGACTTGAACAATTTTTTTCTTAATATTCGTGAAAAATATTGATTTTTTCACGCAAAAGTATTATTATTCCCCTTAAAACATATTAATAGTGTTACTGAAATATATTAGGTTTTCTGGTTAAATATATTTTAGTATCTCTTCTGAAAAGTATTAGTAGTAGTCCTCACAAAAAGTATTAATAGCGATTATAAAAAATATTAGTAGCCCTCCTTAAAAGTATTAGCAATTGATGTGATCGTTGAGGTGTAAGTGGTTGTGTGGAGTCATGGGCCAGTTGACCAGTAGGTCGGTATTTGTATCCATCTAATGGATTAGATAAAGACTAACCATTTTTGAAAAAGTTTAACAAACAAATTTAATTATCTCATAAACTCTCAAACATTCGTCATATAACAAATTTTGAAAAGCTTATAAACTCCGTCAAACACCCATTAAGTTGGGTTTTATTCCACCAAATCAAAAAATTGGAGACCGTATATATATACTCTTGCGACTAAATGATGTACAAATACATACATACAGACACAGTCACACACAATTAATGAGAGAGTAAAGAGAGGGTGCATGGGGTGGTGGTCATTTCTGGAAGTCCAGCTGGTAGGGTCACGTTTTTTGTCTTTTTGCAATTACATTCAACCCTTTTAGCCCTTGTTATAAGCCCACCCCCCTCTAACAAATCACATTCTTCACTTTCATCTCTCTCTCTGTATCTCTCTCATCTCCCTTGAAAGAAGGCGAAAGTTTTGGGGGATAAAGGGATGAGAGGCCACAAACTCAGATATATATAAAGTGTACGTTCGCATAAAAGCTGATATATGATCAATAAAATTAATTGGGAGCTTATTTTTTGCGGGGAATGTTGTCTGGCTCGAGGACTTTTGCTTTGTGATCTTGTTATTTCTTTCTTTCTTTTTATCCTTATATTAATTCAAGAATACATAGATCTATTGCTAGTGTCGTCGGACCAGGCTTCATTCCCCCCAATTATTGCTCCCATTCGCTGGATCTTTGATTTAAAGGTGAGATCTTTATTTTATTTTAAGTTCTTAGTTTAGATCTTGTTAATTATCAATCATTTTTTTTTTTTGCCGGTTTTAATTCGTGGATGAATATTGGGTTTTTTGTTTTTTTGGAAGTTGTTCGTTATTGCAGGTAGCAGATTGGTGTAATGATTAAGGGATCTTGACTTTGTGGTTTTTCGAATTTTTTTTAACTTTGGTACAAAGGTTTTCATCATTGCATACTTTTGGTTTCTGTTTTTCTCACAGGTTATGATGGTGTTTCGTGTCAGATGATTCCCTTTTTCTGGGTTTTATTAACATTCGTGTAATTTTTTTGTTATTCATGCCTTTTAGCATCAGATCTGGTTGTTTCTTGAATTTTCGGATTCGGGTCTACTTTTTGAGTTTTTTTTGGTCAAATTCTTCACAATATTCTAGGGTTGAATTTGCTGGGAAGATTGGGGATGTTTTTACATATATCTACAAACAATAGGCTGATTGGATTATTTCTGATTCTTTTCAGCAAATTTATAATGGTTGTTTCACAATATTTGTCTTCCATATTCTTTCCTGTTTCTCTGTACACATAATTAATAATGCAACTTTTAATTACACACAGAAAGAGTGTACTATTTATTTTGTTTTGCTTTGTACTTTTCAAATAGTCACGGATCAAATAAATCAGTAAAATTTCCTTTATTAAAAACCTCACAATTTTGATTTGCTATTTTCTCTTGTTTAATTAACAGTCACCATCCTTCAGGTAAGTATTGATGGTTTGAGAAATGGAATAAAAGGCCTTCTAAACTTCTTTTGCATCACTTCTCAAAAAAAAAAAAAAAAGCTTATATTTGCATTGAAGTAAAACCCTAGCAATTGTTCACCTTAAAATCTATGAAAACTATCAAAATTTCATCATTAGCTGTTTCAAATCTTTCATTTCCAGTTTTAACGACAATCTATTATATTAGTCATGCAGCTCATGTGGCCTAAGAATGAACACTAATTACTTATGGAGATTGTTAATTATTCACATGACCTGTCATGTCCAGTTGAATAACATTAGAATCCGTGCTTGTGATGGGTTACTATTCATTGAAAACCACGAAATTAAACAGTTGATTGAAAAGATAAGTCGTTTCTCTTAGACCCCTACTGACGTCACTCATCAATTTAACTTCCATAGTTCTATTATATACATTATACATATGTACTCATTTTCAAAGTTCACAAATTTGCATTTCTCGATCGGCTAATATGTCTATATATAATGCATTATTGGTATGGTCGATTGTCTATATATAATGCATTATATACATTATACATATGTACTCATCAAATTGTAGATTTTTTCTACCTGGAAGCTGAGAATAACTTTGTTTGGAGTTTGCAAACACTTGTGCAATGTCTAGTTGCAGACTAGCAAACCATGAATTAATTTTCCGTTGCTTGGATAATTAGATTATTAAAAGGATATGATTCACAAAATCTAGACTGCCTTTGATTGGAAAAATGTTCTCTTGTCACGAACTATATATTAGCTTATAAATATTTATACATTTGTATTTAAACTCCACATTCCGCTAAAGCTTTGTCTTTGCATATAGTCTGGTATTTAATTAGTCTGGTAATGACATGTATGTCGAGCCAAGACCTGAGTGGATACTAGTAATTAATGCTGGTGAACGGGCATTTTCAGACAAACGAGGAGTGTGGGACCCAAAGCCATGTTAAAAATGTACGTAGGCTGAAACCCTAGGTTCAACTCTGCCGGTCTTTTTTTTTTTTTTTTGGTGTGTGTTTGAAATTTTTTTGATAGAGGTCGCATTATATTATCGACTGACATGCTGCAGGCAGGGCACTCATTCTCAGGAGCGGAACTCTCAATATATCTTTTCTAGTCTTTTTCCTGTTGTCAAAAGAATGTGCAACACAAAATACCAATTCTTTTACCTTCACGCCTTGACAATCATAAGAAAAGTTGTACCATATATAATCAAGAAAATAGCTAGCAAATTATTCATCAAATAAACTAAAATCCCTGGACTACTTAGATATAGCTGATTAACGTACGTTGATGTCTGCAAATATAGTATAAGTTAGTAGTTTAATAGAAAAAGCAAAATTTGAATTTGTGAATCATGTAATAGTGGCATCAATTCATCCCGATTCAGAAAATATTAATTTCACTGCCAGAAAGTTTCATATAGAAAGGGCTTGTTTGTTTGTGAATCTGGAAGAACGGATTAGCCCATTTATCCAACATTATCCTCTATTTGGTGCATGGGTTACGGGATTAATTTGAAGCTCACGAGTCACCCCAAGATTATTTTAATCTCACCTTGACGTGGATTTGCTTTTCCAGTTTTGCCCTTGGTTTAACTGTGTGCATGGGTGGGGAAATATTGAATAATTGAGGGAATGGGTTTTTATTCATCACACTCTATTATCCTTAGTAATCATTATTGTTCGCAAATAAAGATTGTATGATAATCCATTGTGATAAGGGTCTTCTTTTATAAATCCCAAACACAAAAGTTTTAAAAATGAGGAAATTACACAAAATGCCCTCATTTTTCAAAAAAAGACAAAAATATCACCCTATTCCAAATTTACCCGACCCGCTGTTTTTTTTTTTTCCCAAAAATACCCGCCCACTTTAGGCTGCTATCCAGTTTTTACCCCCTCCACTTTCTTAACCTAGGTAAATCAAAATTCTTTCTGGTTGTCTTCTTCATTCCATTCTTGAGTTCGCCCCGTTTTCTTCCGATTTTTCGGTGTTCGTAGCCACGTTCTCCATTAGTGTTTTTGATTTCATTCGTCGTTCGAGCTTCTTCCTTCATCACGTTATTCCTAGGGTTAGTTTGTTTTTCAAACCACCGGTATTCGTGTTATTAATGGCTCCTAAAAACGCTCCAAAAACTCACCTCATAAGAGAGTTTTGAGAAGTTCTTCGAAGATAGCAGTGATTCCTCGAAAAGAGGAAAGTTCGAAGGTTCTTCTTTGGTTCTATGGATTCTAAGAAGAGGAAAGTAAAACGTTTTTGAGGAAGAAGCGGTTCGGATGTTAAATCTCCTTCCAAAGTTGTGAAATCGAATGCGGGTGAAAGTCTTTGGGAAGAAGAAGGTTTCCTTTGAAGAAACCGATGTTCTTTGAGGTATGAGTTTTGTGTATTTTGATTTGTACTCTTTTTTGTTTTTTGATGTTGTTTCTTATTTGTTTATGTTATGTTTCATTTGTTTTTTTATGCGTTTTAAGTTGAAGTGGTTGTTGATTTTGTGTTTCTTTTATGTTTTACGTTTTGTTTCATTGTTGTTTCTAGGGTTTCAAGTCGTTCTTGACCTGTTTGGTTCGATTAACTCGAGAAAATACGCCTTTTCGTTTGATGTTATTACGAATATAAAGACCACCTTAATCGACAACCAACCGGAGGCATTTAAGAGGACCTATTTCGGATATTTCCTGGAAATGAAAGAAGTTGATTTCGAATCGGCTTGTTCATTCTCTGTTGAAACGCGTCAAGTCGTCCACTCGAAGAAGGGCGAAATTGTTGTTTACGTGGATGGGAAGTTGTTGCGGTTTGGGTTGGGTGAGTTTGCTATTCTTCTTGGTTTGAATTGTGTTGGTGTTAAGTCTTCTCTGCCTGTGATGTTCGAATTCGGTTATATTTGAAGTATTTTGCTAGTAGGAACAAGTTTAATAGCGAATCGATTGAGGAATGTTTTTTACTCCGTGTTTGGGGGATGAGGATTTAGGCCTTCAAATTGGCTTTACTTTATTTTCTCCATTTTTTCTTTTTACTTCTCTTGGTAGTTACTGTCGAGATGTCTTTTTTGAGTTGGTTGACAAGGATATGGATGTTTTGGACACTTATCCTTGGGGTAGTGAGTTGTTCGACGTGACGATCGTGGTGAGGCATCAAATATTGTACAAAAATAAACTTCAAGGCGAGGAGAATCCTGGTAGGAAGCGTCAAATTCTATAGACTTCAAGGATTTCCGTTGGCTTTCCCGATATGGTTACTATGAGTCTTTGCCTTACTGAAGTGAGCGGCAAGTTTTGTACTCGGGTTGACTCACGAGATCCCGAGGGATTTTGAATCGGGCGTGTTCAAAGTCCTGGGAAAGACAACAAAGTTCGTCTAAGATCTTGACATGAAGATATTCAATCGGGTTTGAGCAATGAATATGATTTTACTATTTATTTTCTTCTGTTTTGTTTCATTTATGTTTGAATTGTTTCTTTTATGTTTCGACTTTTGATTTTTTATTTTTTTATTTCGATTGGTTTGATGAACTTGTGGCCTCATCGATGATGAGTTTGTGCGATTGGGCATTCGGACATTCTATGATAAATCAAAGTACACATTCAAAGGTTGACGATGATTTTGTTGTTGGAAGGTCGAAGAGGAAGGAGGGTGTGGGTGGTAGTGGCTTGAATCGGACCGTTGGCGACATTGCTAGGAATCGGCGGTTGTTTTCTAAGGAATTTGAGGTCATTAAGGTTTCAACTTCAAAATTCTTGGAAGAACAATTTGCTATGGTTTTCTCTGAACTTGCCGATATTAAGAGCAAACTAGAGGTTCTCAATTCCCATACTTTTTTTTGTTGTTTTTAATTATAAGTATTTTTTTGTTATCTTTCTTGTTTTTTCTTGTTGTTTATTTTTTGTTTCTATATTATTTATTTTTTGTTTCTGTTCATCACATGGCTGTTGTTTTTTATGTAGGTTCGTGTTGTTATTGATGAAGTTGGGAAGGTTGATGAATCGGAGTCTACGAGTGAAACTAAATCTAATGGCATGTCCTTAGGTTCAGGTACTGAGGAAGATGCAGATGAGGAAAGACATGGAGATGATGAGGTTGATGACGGGAATGTGGATGTTCCCATTCTTTGAAGCCGGAAAAAAATGACGCCTGGTGAAGGTGATTTGAGTCTTTGCAGAGGTGTTGCGGCTAGTGGTTTGGTTAGTGCGGAACAGGCATGGATAATGTAGTTGATGAATCAAGGAAGGATGGTAGCGAGAGGGAGAATGTGTTTGATGAATCAATCGAGGAACGTGGCGAGGTTGAGAAGGTTGTTGATGAGACGATCAAGGGCGGTGGGGAGGAGCGAGAAATTCCTTAGTTCTCGGGAACTTGACAATCTCAACCTTTCTCAAATTGACAATATATTAAACACTCGCAAGTCAAGCCGCACTTAGGAAAGGTGTGTTTAAATTATAGGTTCTTTTTTTTGTTGTTTTTGGATTATGTTTGTTATTTGTTGTTTTATTCCCTTTTGTTCTCGTTTTTTTTTTTACGTTTGCGGGGTGTTTTGAAACCCCCATTGAAGGTGGTGAACCGGGGGCGTGGTGATTGGATTGGAAGATGTCGGCGACAAAGATGTTGTTGTGGATCTTTGGGAAAAAAGTTCCAAAGCCCTTGTTAAGGAAGGTGCCATTTGGACGAGAATATGGGTGAAGGTCCGGGATAAGGGCCTGTCGGATGGGTTGAACGACCGCTTGGGAAGGTTTGATTCTCAAGGTATACACCTTTATTATTTTCATATTTGTAATTACTTGCTATCGAAACAATTAAAACCATTTTGAAACATATATGAAACAATTTCATAAATGTTTATAAATTTGTGATTAGTTTGTTGTTTTTGGTTTTGTGTCTATTTGATACTCTTTTTGAGACCGAATCGATACTCGGAGGAAGATGACAAAGTTGAGCCTTCTTTGAAACTTGGTGTTTGTGAAGTGAAGTCGAAGTCATGGTTTCACAGCCTGTATTATGTTGATGAGTACTTGGCTTCTTCTGTAAGTTTTTCTTGTATTCCATGTTGTTTTTTGAATTGTCCCTTCTTCTTTTTTTGATTGTGTTTTGTGTTTATTTTGCAGCATATCGATGTTCTTTTCTACTATTTGAGGAAGAAGTTCCTATACGGGCATAGTGTTGTGACATTCACGACGACGGATCTGATATTTGACCGGTGCATCCAAAGCATTTACAAGAAATATTGCGAAGTGAACAAAAGAAAAAAAGAAACATTTTGATCATCCCATAATCAATGTCAATACCACGGTTGTGGACTATATCATGGGATATGATATAGCGTCGCGGCGACCATGGTGGAAGTTGATCACATCTTGTTCCCCATTCATTGCATTGATATGGAGCATTGGGTCTTGGGGCGGTTGAGCGTGAAGGAGGGAACCATCTATTTGTACAATTCGTTGAAGACGGATGATTACGTGAAAGTGGTCTTGAAGGCGAAAGCTGACTCTCTCATTCCTAGGTTCTGTCCTTGGTAGCCTTTTATGATGTCCATCTCAATGTTGTACTTGGTGAGGGTGCGTATTAGGTGATCCAGAATCTTTGCTATGAAAGTCATCGTTGTGAAAGATATTCCTTTGCAGACCAAGAAGTACGTTTTTTCTATGTATTTTCGATTTGTTCGTTCTTTCTTGTTGTTTTGTTTTAGTTGTTTTATATGGCTACCTGTCTATTTTTTACATTGTTTTTGTAGTGACTGTGGTGTTTTTGTTGCGTGTTATGCTGAATATTTTATTACGGAAGAAAATGGATCTTTGAGCGTTTGACGTAGAGAATGAGCGCTCAAGGTTTAGTCATTTGCTCTACAATCACGCGAAGCTGAAGCAACAAAACGGCGATGAGGACGACAACGACATTGAAATTCTTCCTCCACTCCCTAAGGATTGCAGGGAATTGTTGTTACGAAAATCATGATAAATTGTGTAATCACACGAATGCAGTTTGTCTTAATTTTGGTCCTTTTAGTATTATGGGATATTTGGTATTTATAATAGTTTTCCTTGATGTTATTTGTTTTTTGATTATCGATTAAATTTTCTTGGTTGTATGTTTTTGAACAATTTGCGGGCGAGTTATGAGATGTTTTTCAATTAATGTATTGATGTTCCTTTGCTTGGGATTCAAATTATTGTGCGTTTTGGGTTACGTTTCTTATGGTTCCATCCGTAAATGTTTTTCGTTGTACAATAGAAACATATCGAAACACATTCGAAACAAACATTTGTTTTGTCATCTTATTGTAAGAAACATATTTGAAACAACATAGAAACAATTTGCTTTTGATTTTCTATATGTGGAAGTCAGATCAATTACACGTATATTCGTAATAGTAATATTCTACTATGAGTCCTATTTTGTTTTTTGTTGATTCCTACATGTTTTCTATTATGACCAAGATCCCCACATCTATCACATTTGCTTTTGGCGCTTTTCTCCCAAGTTGCCTTGTTCTTTTCTTTGGCCTTCCATTTTGCCTTGCCCTCGTGATAGAATCACCATTGTGTTGATTTCTTCTCGGGACCCACGCACCTTCATGTGGGATTGGGTACCTTTTTCCAAATAAGCCGCTTCCATTGTTTCCTTCATGTAGTATGACGAGCGATTGGTGCGGATCGCATTCAAATCTTTTACTACCGCTAAAGCATGTGGGCAAGAATTTCATCCATTTGAAACTTGTTGCACGTGCAAGTCCTTTTTCTAGATCCACAACAAATATCTTCTCAAACCGTGACTTTAAAGATAAAGTCATTTGATCGCTTCACGAAACATAAATGAAACATGTTTGAAACAATGTAGCAACTGATGAAAGTTTGCATTAAATTACCCTTAAATTTAGTGAAATGGTGTAGTTTTTCCCCATATACTCTTCAGCTCTTTTTGTCATCCTTGTGAATGTTGATTTTGCTTCAATCTGATGTCTGCACGTCCAATCTTGAACTAAAGATCTCAAGTATTCGAGCAAAGTTGTTCTGCAAGTAGGTCTCTCCCGCCACCTGTCGCGCATTCGATGATTCTGCGATGTTTGAGGTCATGACAAAGTATCGTTTGCTCTGACAGTGGAGTCGTGTCCATTTCTCGTAGCCGATGTTTGACAAATAGGGTCTAATTCTGCTGTTTACGTTGTCAAGTGCAGACATTTGCTTTTGGAACTCTTCATTCGTGTATGCTTTTCTTCTTTGCTATGAACGGATCTCGTATTTCACTTTGTTTTCCTTTTGAAGTTTGCCTTCAAATTGTTCGATGATGATACGTGCACGGCCGTGAGAGATCTCGGGATATACGATCGTCAAAATAATATACTTGTGAGAAATTTTTGAAACTATATGTGAAACATGAAAGAAACATATATGAAACAAACATGAAACATCATATAAAGAAATATTCTACATTGCGTACCTCCTTTATTGCTGTCTCGATACTCACGTGTCTGTCTGAGACTATGCACATCCCTTCCCTGAGTCCAAAGGTTTGTCTTATCTTTGTGAAAAACCACACTCGGCTCCCATCGTTCTCGAATCCACTACTCAAAAAAGCCAATGGGAAAATGCTCCCATTGCCATCCTGTGTGCGCCGGACAACAAAGTTCCCCATAGCTTGCTTTGAGGAGCGTCGCATCAAACAACAATAACAGCTGCGGTGCCTCCATCCTTTTATCGATGCACCGATAGCCATGAACAAGAAGAGGAATGTGTCATCCTCTTTTCTTACTATTTCAGTGATCGATCCAGGATTCGTTTCCTCCAACATGTACAAGTAAGCCGGTAGTTTCTGATAAGACTCATCCGACCTTCCCCTTATTACCTCCAGCGCTTTTTCTTTCGATCTCCACGCCTTTTTGTAGTTGAGACTTATTCCATGCTTTCGTCTTTCATGTCTCTAATTATATCTTTGGCGTGTAGATTTGTTTTGATGTTGTTGAGGTACTTTGATTTGATAAGGTCCCCAACTATTTTTGCCGTGGCATGCCTATTGTCGCTCATCCTCTTATCGAGCGTACATGTGTGTGTTCTTTCGTGCTCTCTTACTATGAATGTTTTTGTACCTGATGTGGAAGATGCTTTCAAATGCCAATTGCAATTTTCATCTATACAATTTACGTAGTATTTTGCTTGCACGACCACTTCACCTTATATTGGAAATGATTTTTCAAGGCATAACAAATGAGCTGCTTGATCAATTCCTCCTTGGTGTTGTAGATATCTCCCTTTTGGAATTCTTCTTCAGCATGTGTAGTTTCTTGAATTTCCATCGTGTCTTCTTCTCCCACCACATTTCGCAAATGAGGTTTGCATAGTCGATGTAGTCAATCGCGTTAAGCCCATGTTTTCCTTGATGTGAGCTCTCTATAGACATGTTCTTTGGTTCCTTCTATTACATTTTGTTGTGTTGTTATTTCCAAGCTCGTTCATTTCTTACTATATCTATGCACAAAGCGAACTTCATCCAGTCTGTTTCTTTGCTTTTCACTTCCAGGTAGAATTTGAGATTGTAATCACTTTCTATTTTCAATGGTGGCAGAGTCTCTGTCAATTTGTATCTAATCTGCATATCTTTTTTGTATTGAATTTGTTGTTCTAAGATCCCCCTTAGTGTGCTGAATGTGTTGTCCATTGGAATGAGTATTCCTGTTATCTCAAAGTTCATATACTCTCCATTTTCTCCCCATTGTCCATTGTGGTATACTACAGCTGGGATTTGCTCCATTCAACTGTGGATTTCGATGAATAGTTGGCTAAGTGAAACATAAAAGAAACGTATATGAAACATGAATGAAACAATGTTTATGTACGTCAAGAAGAATGTGTTGTATTAAAGTAACGAAACAATTGTGAAACATAAACGAAACATATCCGAAACATGAAAGAAATATATTTGAAACAAAACCACGTAATGTCTTTGCATTCGGTGTTTTCCGTTGACACGTTTTATTCGTAGATAATCACGAGAAGCAATTTTTGTAGAATTTTGGATCATATTTCGAACAAAATAAGCATTTTGAATCTCACAACCCAGGTTTTTGGATTTGCATGCAAAATTACTAGTTCAATTCAATTTCAATCTCGGTCAATACACATTGAATCCTTAATTTCAATCAGAAAATCATGAAATATATCTAAACAAGGTATTATCGAAAGAATATAAACAAATCGCGTTTTGTTACCCTGTTTTGTTCTTCTTCCTCCTCTTGATTTTGATCTTGAATTGTGATCTCGAGCGATCCGGTTTTTACGCTCGATTTGTTTTGCTTTCGTATCTTTGCGTTAAAATCTGTTTTGGTTAATATTTGGCATGAGAGGATCGTATTTTTGATCGAGATCTTCTTTGTGATCGAAGCGTGATTTTTGGAGGGGAAATCTTTGCATTCACCGAAGATCTTGAAGATCGGGTACATTTGTCCTAATTTGTTTGAGTGGGTATTTCTCGTGAACAATTGGGCCAAATCGGGTATATTTGTGAAACAGTGGGCCGGTGGACATTGTCTTTGGTATTGTGCATCAAAATCGGGCATTTATGTCCTTTTCCCTTTAAAAATAGTGCAATCCTATCCTATCATAAATATTTATCCAATTCTATCAACAAAAACAAACGAGCCCAATAAAAACATAATGCTTAATAGTTCACATCGTTGGATTGAAAGAATCCGGCCCACAATAGACAAACAAATAAATCACAATATAATCTATATTTAAATTAATTGAGCTTAATAACTATATATATATAATATAATGCTTAATAACTATATATATATATTAATTGAGCTTAATATATATATATTAGTCTTTGAAATTACAGAAAATTACTCCCGTTTACTGGATCCAAATGTCCAAGGATCAAACTTTTGAAGATGACGAAATTCCTCGGAATTGAAAACACACTCAGGCAAAGGAACAGCATAACGTTTTCTATCATAACAATACGAATAAGTCATCAGTTTCCTCCTAAAAGCATGCATCTGGGCTCTTTCTTCCGGTCTCATATCACTAGAAAGCCCAACCCAATTAGTCAAGTAGTAATCATCGCACTGGGCCACCGTTGTCCGGGTGTCATCAAATGGGCACCCACTCAGCACGAAACTAGAATACTTAGCAATAAAAGGCCCATAACTGAGGTCCCATACAAACTCATTTCCTTAGAAGGAAAATCACCCCCCATGGATTCAACCTTTTTCACGTGCCTAATGGGTACACCATCAACATAGTATGTTATTCTGTTATCCGTCCACAAAATCCCATAACGATGAAAATCCTCGGACGGGTCGAACCATAAATCGTATCTCTCTTCTCGTCCCCTATTAGTGCTCCCATTTCCGTAGAAGTTTGTTTGGAGTATCCATTTTTGGCCGTGAATGTGTCCTAAAAACTCGAAATCGATTTCGTCGCGGCGGAAGGGATATTTGTGATTATTGCATGCGTAGAAGGCGACGACTACGCCCGCCGTGTAATTTTCGGGCAATTTTAAGGATGTTTGGAAGTATCCATGCGCGTACATTAATTTGGAGTGGAAGCCAGAACTGGTTGTTTCATCCATGATGATCTGCACGGAATTGTTGGACTCGTAAGGGATAATGTTACGTTCTCCGTACAATGGATTGAACCCTTGATTGAATGAAACTATTGATGATGGAATATTAGCACATGATAAATTGAAAATGACGCTGCAAACAAAAAGAAAAAACAGATGGTCACGACCCATTTTTTCTTCTCTGTTCTTTAACTTCAAATCTAATTATTTAATTCGATCGTACGGTATTTATATTTGTAATTACTATCTTTTGAGGATGTGTTTCGTGTTTGTTAGAAAAAGAAATATTTGCAAGGAAAGATGACGTTTGGATAATGCTGAAAACATAAAGGAGATTTGAGACCAAATCCAGGACTAATAAATTATGGGAGCAAAGATTTTGTTTTTATGATCAGAAACAATTAATCAGGGCGTGTTTTCTTTTCTTTTTTGACAATCAACGATCCGTGCGTGTTTTCTATTTATGATTTTTGGGTTCGATGAATTTATGACGCGGAGCTCACTTTGTTCTTGGAGATCTTGTTTTCACTTTTCAGACACTTTTGTATGATAGGGTAAAAAGCATTTAAGTCACCAGATTGTTTACATGATTACTGTTTTGGCTCACTTTTGAAATTGAGCCACATTTACTTTTTTAAAGCATTTTTGACTAATTTTTAAATCTTAACCAACACGTAATGAAAAGCCAAACTTGGAGAAGAATCATAATATACCCTTCACATTGATGTATTAAGGTCTTCAAGATCGATTTTGGCTAGAGTTGAAAGACGAACCAAACTACTCGATATTCGATTCGAGATCGATCGTTAAAAGTTTGTTTGACCTCGGTTCGTTAACATAACGAACCGAGCTTGAACATATTTTTTCGGTTGATAAGATGTAAAGATAGCCTCGAGCTCGACTCGATTCGTAAAAAGAATAAACTGTGCAAAAATATCAAGCTACTCAAACTCGATAGGTATTCGTCTCGACTATAGCTCGTTCGAGCTCTACTCAATTAAATCAAACCAAGCTCAAACATAATTTTTGAAGCTCGAATAAATTCAAACAAGCTTAAATAATACTATGTTCAGCTCGACTCGACTCATTTACAAATTACACCCTTAATTTTAGCTCAACTTCACAGAGCAGTGTTGGATTACATTTCATTTTTTTTTTTGAGAAAAGATTACATTTCATTTTAAGTATTAAAGAATTTTAATTTTTCGACATAAGTTACTTCACTTAAAATATCCTCGTTAAACAGCCTAAACCTTCAATTATTATTATACATATCGCATATAAATACCACTAATGTACAAAAATAAATTTTTTAAAAAATATATACACGATACACAAACTAAAGTGTAACACAAAATTAACCGTATTACCCACATCAACTCTTTTTCTTACAAATGGATACTGATGGAACAATTTCCTATTCCACATTCCTATCTTTGTATCGTAGCGCCAGCCAATGATTAAAGCAAACGAACGAACATGGAGAAACTTTCCAAGTTACATGGCCTACAATATCTGTACAACAAATTTCTTCCCTGAATCCTCAAGGGAAAAGGTCCCTCCAAATGTACAACACTTTAATTGCTATCACCAATCAAATGCATATTCGGAAAACTACTGATGTCTCATGTTTGAACTACGAAGCGTTAAACCATGCAAAAATTTGGTATATCCGAGTATATTGAGTTTTCCATCGCTCCTTATCCAGTCTCTGAGCAAAGAATGAGCAGAAGGTCCCACGTTTAACTCCTGCATCAAAAATCTAGCAGATTAAAATATGGAAGCAGCAAGTATCAACACAAGGACAATTTATAGTGTTTAGATACCCGAGCTAATTCGTCTACTGATATCACTCGATTTCCCTCTTGTTCAAAATGATCAAATGCTGTGGACGCTATTTCCTCCCATTTCTCAAGGGCTTCCAATTGATATATGCTAATTGCAGCTGCACAAAACTCTTCAAACTCCATCTTTCTATAAGACAACGGCCCCATCTGAATAAAACAACGAGCTTTGTGGGAACATTCACTAATTACAGAAAGAAAAAGTTCTCTTAAATAATTCAATCCACAATTCAAGAGTTAAGCTAACTGAGAACAGTATATTGGATGAGAATATCATCTTAGAGATTACTATACAGAATATACAAAGTACATTTTAGAGAAAAGGATAATCAGTAAATATGCTGACCGCGTGCAGAATATCTGGAACCCTAGACACCTTCATAGCGTCAGTAGCATTTCGTGCAACAGCCTGCAATTCAAGTAGAGATTATCAGCAACATATAATACCTTTGATTTAAAGAAAACTGCTAGAATACTATAGGAACCAAAAAAAAAAAGTTGATCCATTTTCCTTTTTTTGTTGTTTTTTTTCTTTCTTTCATTTAATGTACATTACTCGATGAAGAAAAAATACACAGCAGGAAATATTTGGAAGTCTGATAAATCTCCACAGCAATCACATGAAAGAGAACACAACTTGTTAACCTCAGCATATGAAAATTGTTTTCAAACAGGATGAACATTGATAACCTTTCTGAAGTTCTCGAGAGATACTTGACCGTCTTCACTAGGCTCCAGAAGCATAAACTGTGCTCTAAGATAAACCAACTCATCCTCGGTCAGAGCTTTTGAAAGAGCCTACCAGTGTTGAAGAAAATCAAATGAAGTGTACAAAAGTATTTCACCAAGGTATCACAAGTATCAGAAGCTCTCATAAGAAAGTAAAGAAAATCTGCTATCATCGGAGGGCAACTTTATGTGAAATTAAAATTCTGTTCATTAAAATGCAATCAAAGAGATGGGAAGAAAACTTATCATCAGATGTTATATGAATCCCAAGCCTCTCATGCTAATAACTGATAGAAGCGTGATTGTAAGACAAAAATACTGCCAGTATAGCAGATCGGGTTCAGCTAACTGATAACTATGACGTGAACAAAAAACAAAAAATTAGTAGAACATTCACAGAGCACTTTCGATATCTAAGCCAACTGAACAATTTGTTACAAAAATTGATTTGTTTTGCAATGACCGTTTACAAGTTTGAAAAAAAAAAAGACAAATTATAGGAGAAGAAAAAGTAGAAGGCAGAGGTATCTTGGCCAACTAACATGGGTTGACTTGAATAGAGTGAGATGAGTACACAGTCCTAACAATTGAGTAAAATATAATCAGCATAACAATCAGTAAAATGTTTTAACAACGATGGAGTAGTACCTTTAGTGCTGTACGTTTGAAAGGAGTGGCATGTAGATACGACTTGACCAACTTATAGACTAGTATGTCTAATGGAATAGGATGGCTCTCACTCCGCAACCATGGATGAGCTGTAGTTGCAAAAGGTTTGATCAGCACATGCCCAATGATAAGAGAAGCAAATGCAATTTTATTAACGAAAATGCCTCAGACTGACTGGACAATTATGCCTTCGTAAAGAATGGTAAATTACTGTTCCCTTAGGAAACATTTAGCATAAGCCATTGAATATAATTTCCGTAAGTTAGTAATATTGAATGCCCGTTACCCAGGCCCCAGCAGCCCCCAACCAACATATAAGTAAATAAAAAAGAATAAAGAATAATACAATAAATTGTTCTCCAGCAACAACTCCTGGTAAATAATTTTAGAAATGCAAAACCAACATTCTTAGCCATAATTATGGTTATTTCAAAATCATTGAGTAAATTACTAACTCAAAGCTTGAGCAGCAGTCATTCTTTTCCGGTAGTCCTTGTTTAAAAGCCGTTTTACAAAATCCTTGGCTTGTGGTGAGACAGAAGGCCAAGGCATGTCCTCAAAGTTTGGGTCAGCTCTTAAAACTGAACGAAATATTCCAGACTCTGTACGTGCCCAGAATGGTCTGCTTCCACATAGTAAAATATAGGTGATGACACCGATACTCCAAATATCAGCCTCCACACTGTAAGATCTGTGGAGAACTTATGGTGCCACATAATAAGCACTTCCAACAATATCATTTAGTCTTTCATCTGCATAGACCATGAAATAGGAGAGAATTGAAGCTTAGACGTCAATTTATGCAAAGAAGACTTGGTGTGAAATAAAGTTACAAATGAATGATAAGTAAAAGATGCTCCATATAGCAGCTTTGCATATAAGAATTGTTTTAGCGCATTGGAACAACAGAAGCAGCACCTTTCTAGTGATATCCATTCCATACACATAGATTAACAATTATATTTCTGTTATAATGAAAAAGCTTGTGATGCAAGTAAAAGTTCATTGAGATAGCTTGGTATATACTAGCAGTACTGCAAGCAACAGCAGGATTTAATCAAACACCAATGCTATAGAGTTCCAAAACTGGATTAGACATAATAAAAAAATGTCACTATATGTATCATATATATTTCAAGGTCAGCAATAGAGAATTAGTACAAATGGGGCACAAAAATGAAAAGTTCAATTGCAAAAATTTAAATGAGCACCGAAAGTTACTTGCCAACTTAAGAGACCTATATTTGTCCCATTAGCAAGTGACCCAAGAAAAACTTATCAAACTGCATAAGTAAATAATACAATGACTGCATAGGGCAAGTGAATAGACTTAAAAACAAGCATATTGTAATCTAGTTCCTTTGCATTCATTTTTCAATCCTTCAAGTGCGGCAAGGTCTCAGAAGTATCTATTTGACCCTGCAGTGCACTTATCTTAATGTAATAACATCACCTGATGGAAGTAAATCTGTGGGGGTTACGAAAAGAACAAGTAATATGCAATTATTGATTTGCATGAAGCATTAAATAAAAGGCAAAAAATAAAATAACACGGTAACTTCACTATAGATACCTGGCCTGATGAAGTCCGAAAGTCCAAAATCAATGAGCTTCATATCGGCATCTTCACTTCTAGAAGTGAACAGAAAATTCTGTGAAGTAATTGAAGTTAGCATCAACTTCAAGACTTATATGTTAGTTACCATTAAAGAGATCTAGTAAACAGGTTGGGAATAGAAACTCTCCATATACCTCAGGTTTTAAGTCACGATGCACAACACCTTGAAGGTGACAAAATGAAACGACACTTAGAATTTGTACAACAATAAGTTTTGCTTCCTCCTCTGTATATCTACCACCTCTGAAATGAACAGACAACTATAGTTTTTGTCATATCCATCAGAAACGATGGTTGATAATGAGAAAAGTTCAACTTTGCAACTCCCTCTTTCTGTTCACTTTTATGTAATGGATTACGTTTAAGAAAAAAAAGGCATTATCACTTACTTTGACAGTATCCTATCCAGTAGTTCTCCACCTTCACACAACCTTCAAAAAATAATAAATTAAAGTTCCGTTTGGAAGGAAGATTACAAAAAGTGTGAGAGAAACATAGGGGATAAGGATATACATACTCCATTACTATGTACACATTACTGGCATCCTCACAAGCATCATAATATCTAACTAGATGCCTGTGGCCTGAAAGAGATTTCAAAATTCTCACTTCTCTGCGAACATCTTCAATGGATATTGCTGTTGTCATCTGCCAAAGAAGCTTAATCAGCTATATATCCTTTTACATAGGTTCATAATCTACAGATTCAAATACATGAAATAGGAAGGAAAATGGACAAGCATAAGATTACACTGAGCTACACTTGGAATAGTTAATGGAAGAAGAAAGGATGTGTGATGCTTTATAGTTTGTTTCATTTCATTTTACCTTCCACCCTTAAATTCCATCTGTACTTGTCTGTAATGACTGTGATCAAGAAAATAACAAGTTTCCATAATACAAAAGCTTTATTGCAATCACCAGTAAGAAAGCATCCAAAATACACATCTCTTTGCGAACTAATCTGAATAAAGCAACTTAATTTTCAACAAATGTGTAACCAGCGATGGATCGATGGTTTTCTGACATATCATGAAAACCACATGTTTTTGCTTATAACAATAACTCTCCAAAAATTGAGTGTACCTAATGAAATACTAAAATGCATACTGTCTAACTAAGAAACATTGCTGCTATACAAAAAGAACAGAAAAAAAAACGTAATTTATTTTGCTATAATACAGGATAAAGCAAAGGAGAAATTTACACTTACTAAAGCTGAAATCAATAGCAACGAAGTGTATATAACTATCAGAAAAAGCATTGTGGCAAGATATGAGTACGGATGCTCTTAAGAGTTATAGCATTAACCACATTATGAATCTGACTAGAGAAGAATCCGAATTTAACTTCACAAAAACCACAATGATTCATCCATTAAAAACATATAAGTCTCTAGGATCATCTGCTCCTACCTGTTTGTTCAAATTGCTTGTCAGTGATAAACTCCCATCAACTTGTGTTAGTAATGGTCTCATTTTTCAGTGCCACATTTATCCATTTTTGTTGAACCAAAATGAAGGTCTTTTGAAATTTCTTTGAGTTTTTATCTCAAGTTACCACTTAAATCATCTTTCAAGAAGTTCATCAGCTTTAAAACACTTTACCAACTTACATTTTCCATGGCATGACATCCCATCTATCTAATCTAGAGTTTTCGTACTTGAATACCAAATATTAGAGGAAAAAGAAGAAACATTTCAAATTCACCAGTCATTCTATAGATTTTTCTTTTCCTATATCTTAGAGATATTCGAATCGATCTCCATCAATCGATGTTAATTGGCTCAAAGCAAAATCGCATGTGATTGCAGATTGCAGAAGCTACAAAAATGTAGCTTGGGCTAAAAGAAACTCTTAGAATCAACTATTTGGAAAAAATATCTACTGGAATCAAATCTTTAAAAAGCTTGCCAAGTCTACCTCCATACATTATAATCTCACTCCTCAATATCAATTTATAAGGCTTTCTTATTTCATACAACATTTACGTATTGCTTCTCTCCTTAGTTGTACACCCTCATCGTTATACAACGAAAGGAATATTATACATTAGCTGAGGCATTCAAGTTTCTGTTGGGGTTGCTTTCAAGTTCAACACATGTGGCCTACCTACAATTTTTGACTATGGAAAGCAGCAAACTTCTTTTGACAAAGGTGGTGTGAAATTATGACAAAATTATCATTCAATTCTTGTCAAAATTTCGGCACCGAATTGTTTGAAAGGTGGATGCTTGTATTTGGCAGTATCCTTCATCCTTTGCCTATAAATAGGCATGCTCAGGCAAAGAAGAAAACACACCAAGCAATTAGCATTTTAGCAATTGCAAGAGAAGAGAGAAAATAGAGAGTAGAAAGATTTCTATAAGTGTGTGTTTTGAGTGAAGAAAAAGGGAGAAAAATTAGTAGTAATTTTTCATTCTCACCCAAAATAGCATTCCTATTTTTTCGGGTATTCCAAGTTGAGCAACTTGAGATATTTTGTTTATCCCCTATATTTAGGGAGAAATTTTGTAAGCCTACTATACATTTAGTGGAGGATTTATCTGGACTACGGTCTCGTGGTTTTTCCCGATTTAGGTTTTCCACGTAAAAATTCTTGTGTCCTATTTTTTATCGTCTTGACTATTATTCTTGGTTTGGTTCCCATTTTTAATCCAAACAAGGTGGGAAAAGATTTTACTATTTCCATTTTGTGCACGCGTTTATTTTGACACTCTTTCCCAACAAGTGGTATCAGAGCCACGTTGTTGCGGATTAAAAAATGGAGGAATCGACATCTGTTGGTGGGATGTTCAAACTCAACGGATCCAACTATAATATTTGGAAACCAAGTATGTTGGATCTTCTCTACTGCAAGGATCTTTATTTGCCCTTGAAAGGTGATACTGCCAAACCAAAAGATACAAGTGATGACGGTGGAAAATCCTACACGAGAAAAATTGTAGATATATCCCAAGGTTTCCTTGAGCATAGCATTTTCCATCATTTTGCTAATGAGGAAAAGGCTGATGTTCTATGGAAAAACATTGAAACCATGTTTGAGAGGAAAAATGCCTTGAACAAAGCTTCTATTATCAGAAAAATTGTTCGACTCAGATATACGGAAGGTGCGAACATGACGGAGCACCTAAATTCATATCGGTCTGATAAATCAATCTACCACAATGAAAATATCCCTTGATGATGAAGTAATTGCTTTATTGTTGCTCATTTCGTTACACGATAGTTGGGACACGCTTGTAGTGTCGGTCGAATCTCATTTGAATGGTGAACTCGACTATGCAAATGGTCAAGATTGTCTTCTTAATGAAGAGTCGAGGAAGAAAGGAGTTAGAATATTCTTCCGAGTCAAAAGCCTTAGTAGTTGAAAATGACAAGCGGGAAGGAGCAAGTTTAGAGGTTCTCAAAATAAAAGAGACAAATCCGGAGGTCCAATCGAAAGACTTCAAATGTCATTATTGTGGTGGTCCAAATCACTACGAGAGAGATTGTAGAAAGAAGAAAAGAGATCAAAAGAATGGAAATAATGAAAACAAGATCGATGACAAAGACACTTTGCCAGCGATTGATGGTGATGTTGTCATCATTTGTGATGATGCTTGTATCGATTCGCATGCCAAACAGACGGAATTTGGATTATTGATTCGGAGCTTCATATCATATCACACCTCATCGTGATATGTTCACATCATACACCGTTGTGGTAGCTTTGGCAAAGTCGGAATGGCCAACCATGGTGTGAGGTCGTTTAGGTAACATCATATTGAACAACGTCTGGGCGGAGACTTGTCGGACATATTCCGACATTCGACTCAATATTATTTCACCGGCAAGCTTGACGATGTTTGTTATGACAATCACTTTGGTGAAGGAAAATGGAAGCTCACCAAAGCTCTCTCATTGTCGCTAAGGGACGAAATTATTCTCTGTACACGATGCAAGTCGATTATCGAAACGGAGAGGTAAATGCGATTGATAAAAAAGTTCCTCCGTTGAGCTATGGCATAAAAGGCTCGGACATCTAAGTCGGAAGGGCTTGGAAGTTCGACCCGAAAAAACTTCTCCCGGAGGTAACCAAGATGCCCCTACAAACTTGTGTTGATTGTTTAATTGGAAAACAACACGAGTTGCTTTCAAGTTTTTCACCTTCAAGAAAATCTTATCCACTAGATCCGTGCATACTTGATTTATCTTTACATGAAAGATAGAAGTCTTGGTGGTGCATATATTTTGTCACATTTATCGATTTCTCTAGAAAAGTCAGCTTTGCTTTGAAATCTAAAGATCAAGTTAGGTATCTTTAAGAATTTTCAAGCGAGTGTTGAAAGAGAAACAAGAAAGAAGGTTTGGAGCGTGTTCGTCTTGATGGTGGTGAATACCAGGGTCCATTTGAACAACATTGCGGGGATCATGGAATCGAGCTTGAGAAGAGTGTTCCAAAAACTCCTCAACATAATGGTGTAGCGAGAAAGAATGAACAGACAATTTGTGAACGAGTCAAATGTATCTTTGTCACATTCAATCTGCTAAATCCTTTTGGGGTGAAGCGATGAGGTGCAGTTGATCTAATCAACCTTTCTCCATCGGCTCCTCCGGGTGGCGACATTCCATAGAGTTTGGTGGAAAAGATATTTCCTACAAACACTGAGAGTGTTTGGGCAAAACATTCCAAAAGATGAGCGATCGAAGCTTGATGACAAGACCAAATCATCGATCTTCTTGGCTATGGCCATGAAGAATTGCTACTGAGTTATGGGACCCATCGAAGAAAAAGTTATCGAAGCGGGGATGTTGTATTCGCTTGAGGATCGACAATTGAAGATTCCAAAGCGATTGAAAATCAATCAAACCAATATGTTCCTGATGACGTAGATCCGCTTTCTTCTCTAGAAATCGAAATCACGGGGAGGTGTGCAAGAGCAACATCATGATATAATCGGTGATGTCCCTCCGGTTCCACCACCGAAGATGCGGCTAGAAGGTCCAAAGCAGACAAAGACAACCTTCTACCGGATATAGCCACATGAGTATGTAATGCTCACCGAGAGAGAACCACAAAGTTTCGCGAGGCATATCACATGATCGAAATGATATGTGGATGAAAGTATGAAAGAAGAGATGAACTCTTTTCTGGAAAATCACACCCATGACCGTGCGGCTACCGAAAGGTAAACGTGCTAAAAAATAAATGGGTGTATGCGGTTGAAGATCAAGAGCAAAGCTTACAACCAGTATAAAGCTAAAAATTTAGTTGTGAAGGGTTTCAATCGAGAAGAAGGGTGTTGATTTCAAGAAATTTTCTCACCGATGGTGAAGATGTCCTCAATCGTATAGGCGCGATTTGGATCCTGAAATTGAACAACTTGATGTGAAGATCGCATTTCTTCATGGAGATTTGAATGAAGAAATCTATATGGAGCAACCTAGGAAGGTTCAAAGTCAAAGGTAAAGAGAACTTGGTATGCGGGTTGAAGAAGAGCTTGTACGGCTTAAAACAAGCTCCAAGACAACGGGTACAAGAAGTTTGACTCTTTCATGACGACCATGACTACAACAGACTTGATTCATCACCTTGTGTATTCTTTAAGAAATTGATGATAATGATTTTATCATACTATTATTGTATGTGGATGATATGCTTTGATTGTAGGTCATGATGCCGCAAGATTGAGAAGTCAAGAAAGAACTTGGCAAGTCTTTTTGCGATGAAAGACTTAGACCAAGCTAAGCAAATCCTGGGATGAAAATCTCGAGACAGAGCAAGTAGGAAGCTCTGCTATCTCAAGAAAAGTGCGTTGAGAAAGTTCTTGAAAGATTGATATGAGCAAGTCAAAACCAATCGAACTCCACTTGCGGGTCACTTCAAGCTCAATAGCGATACAATGTCCCACAAGTGGGGAGATAAAGCAAAATGCAAAAGGTTCCATATGCTGCTTGGCGGTTTGATGTATGCTATGGTATGTACTGACGTTGGTGTTGTTAGCCGTTTTCTCTCTAATCCAGGGGAAAGATCACCATGAGTGAAATGGATATTTCGGTTTGAGAGGTACTTCAAAATATTGCACTAAAATTTGGTGATGACCAAACCGGCTTTTAGATGGATTCTGACGATCGAGATATGGTCGGTGATATTGATTCCAGGAAGTCCACATCCTGATACCCTCGATGAGATTTGCGGGGAGCTATCTCTCGCAATCAAAACTTCAAAAATGCGTGGCATTATCCACAACCGGCCGAGTACATAGGTGTGGAAGCTTGCGAGAGATGTTGTGGTTAAAGAAATTTCTGCAGGAACTAGACTTGAAGCGTACACACTCTACTCTGTGAATCAGACGCTCCACTTGAGTAAGAATTCTTCATTTCACTCGAGGTCAAAACACATTGATGTGAGATACCATTGGATTCGAGATGTCTTTAGATGAAAAGTTGATGCAACTTGATAAAGTTCACACTGATGAAAATGGCGCGGATATCTTCTTTACCAAGAGATAAGTTTGAAGCATGTAGATACAAAGCGGGCTTGATTGAGTCCTACATGAGTTGAAGGGGGAAAATTGTTGGGGTTGCTTTCAAGTTCAACACATGTGGCCTACCACAATTTTTGACTATGGAAAGCACAAACTTCTTTTGACAAAGGTAGTGTGAAATTATGACAAAATTATCATTCAATTCTTGTCAAAATTTATGAGACCGAATTGTTTGAAAGGTGGATGCTTGTATTTGGCATATCTCCATCCTTTTTATAAATAGGCATGCTCGTGCAAAGAAAAACACACCAAGCAATTAGCATTTTAGCAATTGCATCAGAAGAGAAGAGAGAAAATAGAGAGTAGAGATTTACATAAGTGTGTGTTTTGAGTGAAGAAAAGGGAGAAAATTAGTAGTAATTTTTCATTCTCACCCAAAATAAGCATTCCTATTTTTCGGGTATTCCAAGTTGAGAACTTGAGATATTTTGTTTATCCCCTATATTTAGGGAGAAATTTTGTAAGCTCTACTATACATTTAGTGGAGGATTTATCTGGACTACGGTCTCGTGGTTTTTCCCGATTTAGGTTTTCCACGTAAAAATTCTTGTGTCCTATTTTTTATCGTCTTGACTATTATTCTTGGTTTGGTTCCCATTTTTAATCCAGCTGGGTGGGAAAAGATTTTACTATTTCCGTTGTGCCGACGTCATTTATTTTGACACTCTTTCCCAACAGTTTCCAGGAGAAAAAAGATAATAAAAAATGTCGACAAGTAACAAGCAAACCTTAGCTTTAGAAATGATTTTGACGGCAAGAGGCATGTCCTTGAGCTCCCCCTTTCGCCCTTTTGCATAACAAGTATGCCCAAAGTGCCCTTTCCCCACCTCCTTCCCCAGCTCATACTTAGCTCCGAAATTCTTACTATACCCAAAATTCTTATCCAGGGCGTGGTGCTGCAGTTCGGTCTCCTCCACCACCGCAGCAGCGGCGTCCTCAGGAATTGGCCCCTCGCGCGGTGGTTTCTTCCCTTGTCCCAACTTCCTCAGCGACGCCCTAATATGCTTGGCCGGCGACGGCGGGGGAAATGGCATCTTGAAAAACCTCCTGGGTGTGGACCTCGCCGGAGAGGGCGAAACTCCGGCCGGAGTCCCGCCGCCAACTCCGAAGGGGTAGGGACTTGGCCAGGGGCTGTTAGCGGCAGATGATCTGGGAGGGGTGTTCTTGACGGAGGGGGTACCGTTGTGCGAAGGCGTATGCGGAGAGGGATCTTCGGCTTGAGTGGCGGTGGTAGTGATGGTGGTGGCGTGCTCATCGCTGTGGCTGGTGGGGATCGTCTTACCGTAGCACTGCCCCATCAGCACTGTGTGTCAACTCAAACCTCCTCTCTCTTTAAAGTATGAACAGTTCTACTTATATATTTATTTAGATTAGAATATATATATATACGTTGTGCATAATATTGTATAAATTTGATGATGTTGTTATTATGATGGGAATAGTATGGGAGGAACATAGACACGAAATCGAACCTAGATCAATCAGTTTAACCCGTCAATCGTTAAACACAAGACTTCTACTAATGGGCGTAATATTAATCCCGAAAATTTTGATTTTATAATTTGAAAGAAATTGTCAATTCTCAGAGTGGGTGAAACAAACACATTCCGTTAACTTTTTTGGTACTTAGATGCATGTTTGTTGCTTTAATGCAACATCGTGGCGCGACGTAAAAGTGTTGAATGTTATGACTTGATTGCAAGGAAAAGAAAATATTGTTGACTTGTTTGGCGAATACTTTGAAAACATTGATATATTTTGCCAATTTCCTCATATGCTAATTTATTACATTAATGTTGAGGGCAACAGCTTCGAGGTTTAAAATCCAAAGACATTGTCCATGTTTGTTTATATCATCTAGAATGAGCAATACTTTTGTTGACGTTTCACATAATAAAACCATAATTCTTGCAAATAAAACAATTTAGAGAACAAAATTAAATACCCAAGAGCTCTATAGGGATGAAACCACTGACAAAAGTTGCAGCATTTCAACAAACAAGAAAAAAACTTGTGCTTATTTAGTCCCATTATACCATAAAACAAAAGGAATTGGAGCTACAACACAAGCTTTCTTCCCCAAACAGAGACTACCATCATTCGATTCAGACCTTGCTACAACTATAAAACACAGCACACCTACCTGTCCTCAAAGGTCACAAGCAACTCAGTTTCTAGTTCTACAAGAGGAAGTCTATTATCAACAATCTGAGTGGCACATCAGTTTCAGACATTTTCACTTTGCTTGTTCCCCATCTCCACCACCATGAACAACACCAGAGTTTCCCTGGGCACCATCGGGTTTATCCTGCTTGCTTCCTCCAAGTATATCATTTAGGCCAGAATTTGAAGTGCCTCCAAGATTGGTGTCATTATTATGTCCATTGTTGGGTCCAACAGACCTCAGTTGGGTGGGTTGCTGCTGCTGTGGATCTTGTAATGGATGCGGACTGTTAAATGGTGGGCCCCTTGGGGGGAATATACCGGGCTGCTGACCCATGGGAGGATGCTGCATGTAAAACCCTCCCTGTTGCATTGCAGGATGGGAGGCATCTGCATTTTTCCAACATATGATGAGTAAGCAAATTTCTGCAATTCCATCACTAAACTTGCACTAATCCACATGATACCTGGGTAGGCATTGCTGGTGTTTGCGGTTGGGCATCAGCAATTGCAGCCAAATACATCAAGTTCTTTTGAAGTTGAGCCTGGTACCTGATCATCCAGAATCAAAAGGAATATTAGTCTTCCGATAAACAAAAAGTATTTTTTAGCCAACAATTTGGGAGGTTCATCCCTGCCCCTTCCCCGACACTCATGCACAAAGTTAGTACACACGTTCACACATGTACACAGAGACAGAGACAGACACAGACATAAAGGAGACTGGTGAGAAAGAGAGAACCACTTACTGGGCACATTCGGCAAGTTTTACCGAGATTCTGATTGTCCAAAATTGCCAATATCAGTTTCTTGTTCTCATCAAGGTACTGTATCATGAAATGATAATAAGGTTGCATATCAGAATGTGAAATATAGTTCAAATCTGATTATAAGAACTGCTGAAATGTGGTAAGGTCAACTTATTATGATAACTCTAATGTAAAAATTAATAATGCATACCAGAAATGAGGTAATAAAAACACATAGAAGTACTTCCGATATAATTCACATTTAAAATAAGACAGACATCATTAACTTGCACAATAGCCATTGATGAATAGTTCACTTTTTGACGCCTAATCCACATTTAGTTCTCAAAGGTTCAGACAGGCTAAAATAGAACTCTAGAGCAATGTAGATCAGTTTAACACAAAGTAGATTTTAATAATGATTTTTCTGTAATTGTAAATGAAGTTATATGGCAGCTTACCGCACACACACCATCATTTACAATGTTGCCTTTTGACGGAATCTTAAAGTGAGAAAATAGAAACCTTCAGTGTCAAGTAGTTTTAACAATTAAGTTCACATAGACAGCCACCACACCAGGGGGTATTTGTACCTAAAACTAATAGCTTTCATAAAGATGGCAAGCACACTTACAAAGAATGGGTCTTAAACTGACATTAAAGGCACATTTCCACAGTAAAAAGTTAGATATTAGTAGCGATTGCTCATGGAATGGGCATACGCTGTCAGCAAGTCAAAGGGTCATTATTTAACAATACAACTCTAAACGACGACAACAGATGATAATGATCACCTGTAATCTCTTAAAACAGGCAAAAGAAAGCATGAACTCCACCATAAGTTTTATAATTTACTACTCTTATATTAGGGCTTATATCTGAAAAAATACAGCTTTATCTACAACATATTGCTTGTATGAAAAGTTTATCCAATTTAACACAAACGGAATCTTTATGGATATGTTGCATTCAATATTACTAGGAAACCAACACTATGTCGAACTATAGAAGTATTAGGCACTAAGTTTTGTATTGCTTTGATAGATCAAAATATGTTTACTATATATATGCTCTGCAAAAGTACATCAGTAAAAAGCATATTTATGGGCAATTGCTGCATTAGTGGTCCATTAGAAAAAGCAGAAAAATGATATTCTTTTTGTTTTTAGTAGAATGGAGAATTTCCATTAATAATGAAAATGGGGTCAAAGAGATCCACATCTTTTCAACTGATTGCAAGCAAGCTCATTAGTTATATCAAATGTAATTTTCAAATGCTACTAATAATTGTACTGGCGAGCTTATCTTACCCAAGCTGAATAAGGAAGAGTTAGAGGGTGCATTTATTCTACTTGGATTGAGCCATGGTAAACATGGTGGTTAACAATAAACAACAATCTACACTTTGTATATATTACACTTTCATAACCACATTTGTTGTTGACATACAACAACAACAAAAAACTAAGCCTTAATCCCACTATGTGGGGTCAACTATACGGATCATATCACGCCATCGTTTACGGTCATAAGCCATATTTTCATTTATTTCTAGTCAATTGTTGTTGACATATTTGGTTCAATTTTTATACAAATTCAAAATTATTTATTTGTTCTACCTTTGATCAAAGGCTCCACTCAAATTAGTACATGCCCTATCGGAAAGGGAAGTGTGCCACATTTCGGGCACGATATTCTTAATCTAATATGCTATGGAAGTCAAGTCGCATCATAATTTAGAAAGGGACCACATCTTTCATCAAAATATAATTTTACTCGTCAATTAAATGCATTTTGATCACAACATTAGATTTGATAGAACTCATACTTTTTAAAAATTAGACAGATTTTTCCTCAGCTGCTCAGCATATTTCATCTTATTTCCTGAAATCTTTCAAATTAAGATTTGATTTTGATGCTTCTACCATCCATTCTCATGCCAGAAGTTTCTTGTAGCTATGACAAGTGAGCCATCACCACAATCAGCAGATCCATTCCCCATCTCCAAACTGACATTTCTGTGGCCAAGCTTAATTAATATTCAAGTGTTTAGGAGATATTAATTAGTTCTAGTAATTGCTCTAAAGGCCAGAGAAAATTATCATGTCAAGCATTTGAAAAATACCAGAACACTGATTATTTCATCATTAGGTGTTCAAAGCCTCAGGATTCAAAATTGATTCAAAATACGCATATCTCGACTATACTGCTATTGTTTTCTATTAGAAAATTTGTTTTAATCACACTGCAAGAAGTTTTCAAAAGAACATTTAAATAATAAATTTAAAAAATATTTGAAGCATCTCATTAGTAAATCTAAAATAATACATTGGAGAAGTGAAAAGAAACGGTTTCTGCAAATTTCACTGGTTAAATAACAAATGGATTATTTACAACAAATTAATGATCTGACGATTAACTCTAACTGATTCCATGGCAATGACCGTCCTCGTGATATAATGTCTCTTCAAGGTAACTCTCCATGCAATTTTCTTAATTTTTGTTGCTATTAGAAAAAACTCATGTTAATCGATAAACAACTTACAAATATTTATCAGCATTCCACGTGAACATAAATGGAATTTGAGATGACAAAGTAAGCACATACTAATCAACTAGCTCAAAATTAATCGATAAAGATATTGAAACAACTTAAAAATATTTATCAGCATTTGATTTGAACATAAAATGAATTTGAGACAAAATATGCATGAATTAGTCAAGCAAACATCACAAGATCAAGTAGCTCAGAACGGTCCTACACGGATTATGTTCACAGTGACGCATTTAATATAAATATATTCTGGACTTCATTAGGGATTATTGTACGCCATTTTTTAAGGAGTTAGATGTAAGATGAAAGAATGATGCACAACTATCACTTATAGCATACATCTTACAGATATATAGGCAACGCCAATCAGGTAAGCGCAAAGCACAACTGGAAAAGTCTTCAGAAAGAAAGAGATGGATCAATTCAGACATGAACAAATGCAGCCTCTATCATTAGGTTAGGTACAGCATCACCAAATACAGATAATACAATCAATTTTAGTTAGATACCAACAAGTAGTCATCCAATAACATAGAGCGATAATTATCCTGAAAAAGAAAAGACAGAATTTTGATTCTTGAATAATTGATACTCCCTCAAGTACACAAACCCACATATCATATATAAAAAAACTCCACATCTCCGCAATTAGCCCTTTCAACCACACTCCACCCATGTTATTTCTCATTGACCTATTTCAATCTATTTCTATTATGTTGAGTAACCAATTCCTCTGTCCATAGGCCTTCACAAAACACTAATACGATATCATTGCTGACTTTCCAAAAGCAAACCCATGCATTTGCATGCAGTTACATCAACCAACTTACACTGTCTGATAAGATAATAGCACATAATCTCTGTGTTGAAGTTTATAAGACAATTTCCCCTCCAAAGAGGCCACAGAATTGATATATCATGTACAATCCAAATAATCAAAACTCTCAGTTTCAAATCCCATCATAATATGAGGAGAAAAAACACTGAACTCTTAAATCACGCTTATCAAAATCCTATATCTTCAACAGCCAGCCAGCCAGATACAACCTCATCAAATTCATATAATGACCATTTCCAAACTTGATAGAGCCCTAAAAACTGCAGAAAATGAATATGAGAAATACCTTCTGAATCTGCTCGGTGGTGATATTAGTTGGGGAAATGATGGCATGACTGGAAACATTTGCCCTGGCTGCTGCATATTTACTACTTTCCTGTTTCAATAAATTCGAGCCTTTATTTATTATATGCTGAAATCATCAGCAATGATGTTTCTCAAAACGGAAAAAGAAACCCTAAGTCCACATGTTCAAAAACTAACAAATCAATCTCTACACCATTTAAATTTAAACTAATCAAAAGAGAGAATAGAAAACTGGTCATTCCAAGTAAATTAACAGGTGGAAAAAAATGGAGAATTACCTCTTATGAAAGACTTGGTAAGTGTCTTATTATAAGATAATTGCTGGAGGAGGGAGGGAGGGAGGGAGAGTGCCTGAAATAGGGAATGATTGGTTTTAATTAGTATTTCGTTCGTATTTCTAATAAAATACTCGCAAAACTGATGGTGAAAGAGTTATGGTTGATCGTCGGATTTACTTTTCACCGGAGTTAAAATGGAAGTAAGCGGCACGGGAGGTGAAGGCGGAGGTAAAGTTTAGGGATGAATTTTGCGAACTGTGGAGCAATAAATAAATTGAAAGTGGAGAAGAGTAAAGGACACAAGTGCATTCGAAATGCGGATCTTTTTTCTGTCGGATGTTAGAGTCACGTGTGCGGCCACCGACCCAGACGGCACATACCTCCTTTTTCTCTCACCAGTTAGCGCAAGGGTTCAACCGGGATAACCAAATTCCCCTCGCCCCTCTATCTAGACCGGGTTGTGATATTACAAGTCCAAAAAGAGTCGTACTTATTTGGCCAGCTCATTAGGCCCAAAATGCTGAGCCGATCCAGTTGATCTAACTTTTCATGTGTATTTTCATGGATTGGATTCTTTAGCCTGATGTAGGGGTGGCCATGATTTCGGAACCGCTGGTTCCGGTTCCAAAACCGTCGGTTCCGGTTCCTCATTTTGGAGAAACCGCAAACAGTTGTCTCATGGTCCCGGTTCTAAAATTGGAACCGACGGTTCCGGTTTGGAACCCAGTTCCTCAACGGTTCCGGTTTCAGTTTTAACCGGAACCGTTTCTTTATCTTTAGATAATCTTTTTATTTTTTAAAAATGGTTTATAAATTTCAGTTACAAAAGAAAGGAAAAATGAAGAAAAAGACTTGGGGGATGTTTGTTGTATTTCCACGACCTAATTTCCATTTTCCAACTGTTTCTAAAACTGATATTTTGTTTATTTTAAAACAATTCTCGTTAGAAATGGTTCATTTTGAATTTTCAATTTCACCCAACATAAGCTATTGTAGCCTTTTTTCAATTTTCAACAATAGTTTGCTACTCTACAAGAATCTCTGAAAACAATCACATCTATCACCTCGGATAAGCCATTCAACCACCGTAATGAATTCTCCAACCAAACCAATTGATATACCTCATATCTCAAAGCCCCAAACTTACCTCACACAACCATTTCCGCTGGAAACCAAAGTGAATGCAAGGGTTTCGGGACGGCAAGACAACTTGATTAGGCAAAGAAAGTTCCGGCGAGAACGACGTTCCGTCACCGGCATCAAAGCGCAGCAAGGTAAATCATGAGTTTATGCTTCCAAAAATTGAAGTGATTATGGATCTACACTAAACCATAGTGTAGTTCTTCCACTTTGAGTACAAGTCTATTCGTCTTATTTATTGTTTTGAATATTATTTGGTAAAACCTGTAACTTTTTGTTGTTAGAATGTCCTAATATCTATGTTTGAAGATGAATTTGTCACTTCTTGTTAAACATCTTGTGTGGGATTTCTGCATTTTTCCTGAATCTTGACTGTGTCCATGTCCCCAATGAACATGATATACCAAATAAAATGCTTCATACCTGAGTGTCATTTCTTTGTAAAAAGCAAAATATTTGGGAGTCTTGTGAGTTGATTTTTTTTAGCATTGGGACTTTTTATTTTAGTTTCATATACGTTGGTCATTTTTTGCAGGTATAGAAAATATTTCTTGTTTATGGGTATACATATCTTGATCATATAATGTAGATCTCATGTTACTTGGTTCCTATTTTATAATTCCAGAATAATTTATTGTATTTTTGTGCATATGTCGTTTAGCATCGTGTGGGGAAAACGTATGGATTTAATTTATTCCCTTTGTGTAGTAATATATTGACTTGTCTCAATTTAGGGTCTATATTTGTTTTATTTGTTTCATTTCATGTTTTTTTCGCAATTTTACGCCATTCGGTGGTCATTTGGATTTAGAGAAAATGAAATCATAACGTATTCACTTTTTTGCACAAATAGATAAATAGGAAAGTCAAAGCAAAAGTCACCTCGACCACCCAAGATGATAACCATGAGCGATCTATACGCAGTCGTAGAGATGATGCCACATGGGATATGGCAACAGTTGCCAGCTTCTTGGAACTCATGTACATTCATTTCCAAGAAGGGCAATTATTGACATCAACATTTCAAATCAAACATGGAAAACAATTGGAAAAGAGCTTTTTGATCGTCACAATGTCAATTACACTGCACCACAACTGAAAGGGAAAGCTTGCAGGCTGAGGATTTTGTGGCGTAAGTTCCATGATTTGATCACCAAAAAAATAGGATTTGGGTGGAATCCACTTTCTGGTATTGTGACCGCACTAGAGAAATATTGGACTTCATGGATTGCGGTAATTTTCCTAGAAACACATACTTGTTTATCCTCGGTTGATAGATATTTCCTAAATTACCTTAATCCCCATAAATTTAAACTTGTAGGATAACCCGTAGGAGGCTAGTTTGAGGAAGAAAGGACTCCCACATTATGACCTATGCACTGAAATGTTTTCCAAATCAGTTGCCACTGGTGCATTTGCACGCTCTAGTGCGTTTGGTCCTTTAGAGTCCGATGAAGAGGGGGATTTGAATCCAACGTACAAAGTGACTACCCAAACTGAAGGGATTCCATTAGGCGTAGGCACACCCACCTCGTTAGACCCGTTACAACAACCCTCCTCATTACATAAGGCGCCCGGACAAGAAAGCGAGCTAAAAGTGAATTCGTGATATGTTAGTTGCTTGATTGTGGGCACGTTGGTGCTAAGTATCAAATTTAGGCAAATTTAAGTAAACCGCAGTAAATGACTTAGCTTAGTCCATTAATGCAACTAATGGATTGAGCATTTTTTGATATTTTAGTTGTTATTCATGGTACTACTTTATGCTAACTGTTATGAAAAAATAGACTTCATATATGTATAATTTTTTACCAAACTATGAACAATGTAACCTATTTTGTGTCATTATAGCTACATCAATTTGTGTTTTTTAATTAATATATGATATATATATATAACAATCTTCAACCTTTTGGGGCAGATATCAGCGTCATGGCGACACTAGAGACACCATTTTGTAGTTGTGGTGCAGGATGAATGTCCTTGAAAATGGCCAGGACTAGTGCAAATTATGGTAGATGGTTCTACACTTGTCCTTTAGAACAGAATCATCCGAAATGTTTCATGTGGGTTGATGGAGGACAATACAATGCAACACGCGGATCGGTGTTCACTACTCCATCGAACTTTATTGCTACAAATCATAGAGACAACTGTAGTGGGAGTGTCGAATCACAAGAATGCGACTCAAACGCTATTGTGCATAGTCGCAAAAAGCAAATACCATTGTGTAACCATCTTGGGAAAGCGAACCTCGAAGCCCAACAACAACAATAGCGATTTGTTGTGCTATGTTGTTGCCTAATAGTTTTTTCGATAATTGCACTAGCTTTTACTCGCTTATAGTCGTTAAAATTTGGTTGATGCACTAGAATCGTGCATATTGAAAATTATGATTAGTATGTCTTGCTTTATGTTTATAATTTCTGATATAAACTTATGTACTGGTTGTATTTAGATTACTTTGGATTGATGTTATTTTGTTCTATTACTTAATGAATTAGATTTATATTAATCACTGCACATTGCTTCATTAAAAAAGATAATCATACCACATAAAATATTTGTTGTCATTGTTTGATACATGTTTTTATCTTAATTTTGATGATTTTATTTTACACCAAAACAATGTTTTTAATTGTTGTCCAAATACTCCTAAATGGTTTAAAATGGTTTTAATATTTTCCGGAGTATTTCTTCAAGTTTTATTTTAGATAAAATTTGACAACACTTTTAATGGTTTTATGTTTATTAGTTTTTACTTCAAAACAAGGTTACTAAATGTTGTCTAAATACTCCGATTGGTTTAAAATATTTTTACTAAATTTTCGGAGTATTTCTTGAGTTTTATTTTCGACACAAATTGGACAACATTTCTGTCTCGAAGTCAACCGGTCGCCGTAGAGGGCAACTCGTACCTGAAGATGAATTTTGGAACAGAAAATGAGACGGAGGAGAAAATGACCAGGTCAACCGGTCGACCAGGGTGTCGGCAAATTCGACACCCACGTCGGCCGTACACGGCATTGTTTTTGAAACAGAACGAAACTTTCTTGTAAAATTCTTAAGGGGGACCGATTGGGTGATGGTCGACCGGTCGAGGTCTATGTCGACCGGTCACCCCTTGTAAATTTGCTGTGTTCTTTTCTTTTCTCTTATCGATGTGCGACCACGGTGCCTATATGGTTTGTGACAAAATTCGGCCGTTTGACAACAGACAACATTTCCTTAAATCATGGAGTTGATTTCTAACAGCTCTTTTCTTCAATTGTCTTGCAATTGTTTACAGAATTCAAGTCCCCAATAAGAGCCTATCTTGTACAAGACATCTCCTATAAATAGAGGAAGTTTTGGAGCAACCAACATAACAATTGAGATACAACACAACAAGATACACTTCAAGCAAACACTTGTTCTTCATAGTTATTATTCTTGTTTTAATTTTGCCTAGCTTATCACTTTCACATCCTTGAGGTCTAGGCTATTCTTGATTACACTTTGCACTCATATTGTAATATTCATTATTGAGTTGTAATCTTGTTTTTTGGTCATCATTCAACACAAGACATCCTTGTGAGTATTCTTGTGGTAAGAATACACTTGGGTGATTTAGGTGATAGGTGTTTCAAGAGTGTGGTGCTCTTGAGGTGTTGGAGAATTTGGTATTCTTCAAGATTGAAGATTGTGGTGATCTTCAAAGGTGCCGTTGAAGGAAGATTGTGGTAATCTTCAAAGGGAGATTGTGGTAATCTCCAAAGGTGCTTGTTGAAGAAGAGTGTGGTGCTCTTCAAGGTGTTGTAAGTTGAGTTTGTATTAATTTTGGTAATTAATAAAATTCTTTTCTTTTTGAAATCCATCCTCGTATATCTTTTGGGTGGTAGAGGATTAGGCCCTAGGTGGGTTGAACCTCTATAAATCGGCGTGTGTTGTTTATATTCCGCACCTTCATTATTGTCTTTGAGCATTCAGTTTAAAAAGAGGTAAAATTGAAAAGATAGAGATAATCTATTCACCCCCCTCTAGATTATCGTAGCCGCTTGGACTTACAAGTGGTATCGGAGCCAAACTCTTTGGCAAGCTCATTTCACATCGCGAGTGAAGAGGAACGATCGTCGGCTACAAATGAAGCTCATCTATCCGGCACCTCCACCACCAAACCACCACTATTTGATTCCAAAAATTTTATATTTTGGAAAGAAAGAATGGAATGTTATTTACAAGGTTGGGGGTTCGATATTTAGAACATCGTCATAAATGGAGAATCCATTCCGATGATAGACACACCATACACCTCCAAAGCTTTCAAAGAGCTTAATGATGAAGAGAAGAAAATCATCTTCTTAAACGGTAAAGCTCCCAATATTTTGTATTGTTCACTTACTAATTTGGAATATGAACATATTGTAGGAATTCGATCGGCACATGAAGTATGACAAAAATTAGAAGCCATCTATGGAGTATTTGCAAATGAAAGGAGTCAAACAAAAGCATCTACTTCTCAAAGGGATACAAGTTCAAATCTAAGGAACAAGCCTTTTCAACTTCCAACTATGAAGTAGCCAGAACAATATTTTATGGGCATCGAAGAAGAAAATGAGGTATGTCCTAAACCTCTATTTCCTATGATATTGCTATTCAAAATGATTATAGTGATTGGCAAAATGATTTTTATGATCTTCAAAATGAATTCCAAAATTTACTTGTTAAGTACAAAAATTTGAAAAAGGAATTCAATGTTTTGAAAAATGAAAAGGATAGTTTATTTACTTCCTATGAATCACTATCATGTGCTCACACCACCACACTTGACAAGGTCGAAACCTTGAAAAACAAAATAGTACTCTTGTTGAGGATATGAATTGCATGAAAAATGATTTATCTAAATCAAACTTGAGTACCAATAAATTGCTCAATATTGTGAATGTTAATGGTTGTGATAATTTGAATAGTGAACTTGATCATGAGCCTAATATTGTCAAGCATATGAAAAAGAATCGAGTTCCTATGCATGTTAGTAATATTACTTGCTTTTATTGCGGTAAGAAGGGACACGTCGTAAATACTTATCGGGAAATAGCTCAAATTATTATTGGAGACCTAAAAGTCTCAAAGCTAATCCCAAAGGACCCAAGCACTTGAGGGTACCACAAAACAATGTTATATTAGGTACCCGACGAAATAATAATCGAAGAAAATTCATACCACCAAAAAGACATCAAATGACCATTTCATTTGATCAAAGGAGAAAACACCTTCAACAAAGTCATTTTCCAAGAAGAAGAAATAATCAAAAATGGGATGAACAAAATCCTTGGAAATGGCAAAGACATCATCAACAAGATGATCTTCCAAGAGAAAGACACTTTCGAAAATGGGAAGGCCACAATGCTTGGAAATGGAACAATTGGAGAAGCTATCATCAACAAGATGATTTTCAAAGGGGAAGATATCATCAACAATGGAACGACACAACCCATGGAAATGGCGTAATTGGTAAACCGTATCTCCTACTTACATTTGCATTTTAACTTAGTATGCATGTTTTTATTTGTTTCTAAATTGCAAAATGAGTTTTCATAATTTTAAAAAAATTAAGGTCCTCAATATATTTGTGTTTTTAAAAAAATCCTTTGAAAATGAGACCTTACATGTTGTTTTTAAACTCTTATGGATTTCTATAGCATAGCTTTTATTGTGATATCTCTTATTGCTTGGCCTACACTTGTGCTATTATATCTTGTGGAAATTTGTTTAAAGAATTGTGTAGGTTATATGTTTCATATTCATTGGCTATCGTCTATTTCTTCATCAAGAAATTCTTAAACCATCGAGGTATGTTCACTCGTATTTTTCTTAATACTCGATATTGTGTTCATGTCATGTTTATGCACTTATCTTTCAAAATATTTCATTTCAATCCCTTAAGTGCCTCTATATGATTTTATGAATTTTTCTCAAAAAGGCACTACTCGTAAAATCTCGATTTTCTTGAGTATACATTTTTCTTGAAACTCGTATTTGTCGGATTTAGTCCTTGATTATATTTTTGCAAAGTTTTAAAACTTTTGGGGTGAAAAAACGAATTTTGAAAAATGAGAATGAAAAATTGCCTGGGGCGGTCAAGCGGGCCGACTGTCATAGCCACATCGACGATCGCACCCCACCTCGGCCGGTCGCCAGGCAAAATTTTTGAGTTAAAAATCGTCTGTCTTCGTTTTAAGAAATAGAACCAATCTTCTTCAAACCCTCGTTCATACAAATACCCTCACCCCATTTTCATAAAATCTTCAATTCTTCATCAATCTTTGTGATTTTTGTTGCTAATCCACTTCTTTTTGCAAGAATTTTACATATATGGCATCTCCAAGAAATTCTACCTATGAAATCCCACCTCCAAGCGAAGAAATGGCGGAGAGGGTTATGCGAGAAATCGGCAAGAAGGAAGCGAGAACAATGGAATATTCGAGCTACCCAAAGGAGTGTAGCTCAAGAACGTGATGATATTGAAAACCCGTCTTTCCAATCCTCAAATTGCCGAACTCAGGTGGACGATTTCATTCAACAATTGCCGTTGGGCAAAAGTAAGAAACCTCTTATACCTCAGCTCCTCGCTCTAATAATGTTTTATCAACAAATTTGCGGAATGGTACTATGAAAATTTGAACATGGGTGCAAAAATCGATAGCTAAATTTAAAAATTTGTCGATTTAATTCATTTACAAATGAATATCCTACTATTAGAGGATTCTTTGAATAGCAAGGTGGATGTACTTATGGGAGCATCCTTATGTCTTATATGATGATGATGTAATTCTACATTTTTATGCCAATATGTGGATTGAATATGATGCTCAAAGGAAGCCTCTTGCTTTGAATTCGTTTGTAAGAGTCGTCATTTTAGATGGACTCCTAATGACATTTGTCGGATTTTAATGTGAGAGAAGGTGGTTGGGACTATTTTTCTTGTGCAATTTGGAATGATGAGATGTTTGGGGTTTCTATGAAAGAAGTCAAGACTTATTTGGGCGTATGGCCAAAATATTCATTATTGCGATGACTCTTGAGCACCGGATTATATCCGTTATTGTTGCTATTGCATATGTGGAAAAAGCGGGAAAAATGTCTAGCAACATGGACTATTTTTGACTTATAAGATTGCTAGAAGGGAACCGCTTAATTTTGGCGCTATTCTTATTCAATGTTTAATTGAGTCTATTACTCGAGGAAATAAGAAGTTTGTTATGGGCAATTGGATTTGTAAACTTTATACAATCGGGACTACCTTCGTCGGAGTGTAATTGGAGGTATTCCAAAATGATTTTGACATTGATAACATCTCCCAAATGGTCACTATGCTTAAAAATATGGACATCAACCAACTAAAATGGCTAGAGGAAGAGGCCAAGGTTCCCCAGGATCCAAACGACTTCTTTGATGATGCCGAGGCCGCAAGATTGGCGGATAAGGGCGACCGAAGCAATCCGGAGGGTAATACGGTGCTCAACCGTCTAGGAGAGGTACACCCAAGCCGAGTATGATGATTTAAGAACATTTCATGAAGCTAGGTATGAGGTTTTGGAGCAAAGACCTCCAAAATGCAAAAATCAATCGGCAAGTTGAAGAAATTCATCAAAGATCTTATTCCCGGAACTTGCTTCTCTTCGGACGAGGAATGATGTCCCCACCCCTTTGTTATATTAGCATTTCCTTTCTTGTCCATGTTATTTTGTAATTTTATGAACTATCTTGTAAAACTCTAATTTGCACTAATGAGATTTGCTTGTTTTTTTGAAAGGGTTAAAAATAGCAAGTTGAAAATGGCTATTGGATGATCATGATATTGATGGAGTATTTGATGGTAAAAATACTCTAGTTTGGTATTGTTGGTATGAAGTACCTGATGGTAAAAGTGCTTCTCTTATTTTTGTTGATGCCTTGATCTTTTTAGTGGATGATTTGGGACATTTGTAATGTCTTTTATGCATTGTTTGATGCTTGACATGTATTACTTGATGGCTCTTTAAATTTTTGCTTGATGGCATTCGCAATGCCTTGATCTCTTATTTGGCTAAAATTATCTCAATTGGGTCGAACCCTTGAGAATTTACTTTGTTAGGCCTATTATTTGTTGCGTATATGTTGAAAATTGCTTTTGGTGATGATATGAAAAACTTGGCTAAATTTCTTTTCCAAGGGCTATATACATTTTCTTCAAATTTTGGCCTTGTAAGTGTTCGATAAAATGTTTCAATGAAAGATTCATCATCTACATGATTCTCTTATTTTCAAATGTCTTAAATTCTTATTGAGATCATGTTTTTGGCTAACAAAATGAGCTTGTGGATTTCTTATGATACATTTCTCCTATTTTTCTTTGGATTACAAGCTTAATTCTTTCAAAGGATGATAAATCGTATTGTTGGCGCACTTTGATAAATTTATATGATGTTTTTATTATCCTAACATTCTTTTTGATGATTCCAAGGGGAGAAAGCAGAAAATTGGCTCGTTAGCTCAAAGAAGCTAATAAAAGCTCGTTATAAAAGCTATAAGCTATGGCTTCTTAAAGCCATAAGTTGTGGACTATACTTAGTCCAATTATTGCTTGATGAACATAAATACTTGTCTAATGATGTTTTGTTGGCAGGGGAGCTTATAAGCTCTTGAACAAAATGTAAAAGCTAAAGCTTTTAGCTTGTGGTTCATTGCTTTTACATTATTCTTGATGTGCTTATTGATAGGGGAAGCTTGTGCTTATCTTTGGATAATATTTACTCCCTTACTTGGTTGCTTATGTATTTTGGAAATTTTGGTTGCTTCTAAACGGTTAGATGTTTTTACCGGAAAATCGTTTTTAAAATTGTCCTCCTAATATTTTTAAAAATTGTTTTGGTTTGTAATCATCAAAAAGGAGGAGATTGTTTGATACATATTTTTATCTTAATTTTGATGATTTTATTTTTACACCAAGACAATGTTTTTAATTGTTGTCCAAATACTCCTAAATGATTTAAAATGGTTTTAATATTTTTCGGAGTATTTCTTCAAGTTTTATTTTAGAAAAAATTGGACAACACTTTTAATGATTTTATGTTTATTAGTTTTTACTTCAAAACAAGGTTCCTAAATGTTGTCTAAATACTCCTGATTGGTTTAAAATGTTTTTACTAAATTTTTGGAGTATTTCTTGAGTTTTATTTTCGACACAAATTGGACAACATTTTTGTCCCGAAGTCAACCGGTCGCCGTAGAGGGCAACCCGTACCTGAAGATGAATTTGTAAGTCCAAGCGGCTACGATAATCTAGAGGGGGTGAATAGATTATCTCCATCTTTTCGATTTCGCCCTCTTTTTCTAACCGAATGCTCAAACACAATAATAAAGGTGCGTAAAGTAAACAACACGCGTTGATTTATAGTAGTTCAACCCACCTAGGGCCTAATCTACTACCACCCCAGTATATCCGGGATGGATTTCAAAAAGAAAAAAGAATTTTATTAATTACCAAAACTAATACAAATTCAACTTATAACACCTTGAAGAGCACCACACTCTTCTTCAACACCACCTTTGGAGATTACCACAATCTCCCTTTGAAGATTACCACAATCTTCCTTCAACGGCACCTTATGGAGATTACCACAATCTTAAACCTTGAAGAATACCAAATTCTTCAACACCTCAATAAGAAGATCACCACAATCTTCTTGCACCTATCACCTAGATCATCCAGTATGTTCTTACCAGAAGAACACTCACAAGGATATCTTGTGTTTGAATAATAACCAAAAATCAAGATTACAACTCAATAATGAATATTACAATTTGAGTGCAAAGTGTAATCAAGAATAGCCTAGACCTCAAGGATGTGAAAGTGATAAGCTAGGCAAAATTACAACAAGAATAATAACAATGAAGAACAAATATTTGCTTGAAGTGTATCTTGTTGTGTTGTATCTCAATTGTTGTATTGGTTGCTCCAAAACTTCCTCTATTTATAGGAGATGATTGATCAAGCATAGACTCCTCTTGGGGATTGAAAATCTACAGAAAAATACAATCAAAATCAAGAATATAGCTGTTAGAAATCAATCCCACATTTTAAGGAAATATGTCTGCTGTCAAACGGTCATATTTTTGCTGTCAAAGCATAGGGCGACCGGTCGCACAGAAATAGAAGTTTGAAACGAAACATAGGAAATTTACACAGGGTGACCGGTCGACGTAGGGTTCGACCGGTCGTCCCTGACTTCAACCGGTCCCCCTCATAGGTTTGAGAAGAGAAAAACATTCTGTTTCAAAATTAACATTTAGGCAATCGGCGACAGTCGGTCGACCGTCAACCGACGCCACGGCCGACGCTGTCGATCGACTGACTGCTTTTTTCACTTCCGTCTCATTTTTGTTCCAAAATTATCTTGATGCACGGGTTGCTCTATACGGCGACCGGTTGACCTTGAGAGACAGAAAAGTTGTCCAATTTTTGTCGAAAATAAAATCCAAGAAATACTCAGAATATTTAGTAAAAACATTTTAAACCATCGGAAGTATTTAGACAACATTTAGAAACCTTGTTTTGAAGTAAAAACATATAAACATAAAATCATAAGAAGTGTTGTCCAATTTTATCTAAAGTAAAACTTGAAGAAATACTCCGGAAAATATCAAAACCATTTTAAATCATTTAGGAGTATTTGGACAACAATTAAAAATATTGTTTTGGTGTAAAAATAAAATCATCAAAATTAAGATAAAAACATGTATCAAACAATCTCCCCCTTTTTGATGATTACAAACCAAAACAATTTTTACACAAAATAGGAGAACAATTTTAGAAATGATTTTCCGGTAAAAAACATTTAACCGTTTGGAAGCAACCAAAATTTCCAAAATATAAAAGCAACCAAGTAGGGGAGTAAATATATTTAGTAATAAGCACAAGCTCCCTCTATCAACAAGCACATCAAGAATAATGTAAAATAATTAACCATAAGCTAGAAGCTTAGCTTTTACATATTGTTCAAGGGCTTATAAGCTCCCCCTGTCACAAAACATCATTAGACAGGTATAGACAAGTATATAAGTCCATCAAGCAACAATTGGACTAAAACAAAATCACAACTTATGGCTTTTATGAGCCATAGCTTATAGCTTTTATAACAAGCTTTTATTAGCTTCTTTGAGCTAATGAGCCAATTTTCTGTTTCTCCCCCTTTGGAATCATCAAAAAGAATGTTAGGATGATAAAAACATCATTCAAGTTTATCAAAGTGCGCCAACAATACGTTTTATCAACCATGAAAGAATTAAACTTAGAATCCAAAAGAAAATGAGAGAAAAGTATCATAAGAAATCCAAAAGCTCATTTGTTAGCCAAAAAACATGATCTCAAAAAGATTTTTGAAAAACAAGAGAATCATGTAGGTGATGAGTTTTTCATTGAAACATTTAATCGAACACTTGAGCATCAAAAATTAAAAAAGATATATATAGCCCTTGTAAATGAATTCTAGCCAAGTTTTTCATACCATCACCAAAGGCAATTTTCAACATATATCCAACAAATAATAGGCATAAACAAAGTAAATTGTCAAGGGTTCAACCCAATTGAGATAATTTAGCCAAAGAGATCAAAGCATTACAAATGCCAAAAAGAGCCATCAAGTAATACAAGTCATGCCTCAAACAATACATATAAGACATTACAAATGTCCCAAAATATCCATCTAAGCATAATGATCAAAGCATCTCAAATGCATCTTAGGCACAAATTAAAAGAAGCACTTTTACCATTAAGTACTTCATATCAATTATCAAACAATGCTAAATTAGAGTATTTTTACCATCAAATACTCCATCAATATCATGATCACCCACAAGCCAATCTTGCAATTTTAACCTTTTCAAGAAAACAAGCAAATCTCATTAGTGCAAAAGAGTTTTACAAAAAGTTCATAGAAGTACAAAACGACATGAAAGAAAATGCTTAAAAGTAAAGGGGTGGGGACATCATTCCTCGTCCGAAGAGAAGCAAGATCCGGGAATAAAGTCTTTGATGAATTTCTTCAACTTGCCGATTGATTTTTGCATTTTGGAGGTCTTTTGCTCCAAAGCCTCATACCTCGCCTCATGAAAAGCCCTTAAATCATCAAACTCGGCTTGGGTGTACCTCCTAGGCGGTTGATCACGGTATTACCCTCCGGATTGCTCTGTTCACCTTCCTCCGCCAATCTCGCGGCCTCGGCATCATCAAAGAAGTCGTTTGGATCAGGGGAATCTTGACCTCTTCCTCTAGCCATTTTAGTTGGTCGGATGTCCATATTCTTGCGCATAGTGACCATTTGGGAGATGTTATCAATGTCAAAGTCATTTTGAAATACCTCCGAGTTACACTCCGACGAAGGTAGTCCCGATTGTATAAGAAGTTTACAAATCCAATTTCCCATAACCAACTTCTTATTACCTTGAGTGATGGACTCGATTAGACATTGAATAAGTATGGCGCCAAAGTTAAGTGGTTCCCTCCTAGCAATCTTATAAGTCAAAAAATAATCCATGTTGCTAGGCATTTTACCCGCCTTTCCACAAATACAGTAGGCGACAATAACAGATAAAATACGGTGCTCAAGTGTCATCGCCAATAGAGAATATTTTGGCCAAACGCCCAAATACGTCTTAACTTCTTTCATAGACACCCCCAACATTTCATCATTCCAAGCACCACAAGAGAAATAGTCCCAACCACCTTCTCTAACATGTAAAAGCCGACAAATATCATTAAGAGTCCACCTAAAATGACGACCCTTTACAAACGAATTAACGGCAATTGGCTTCCTTTGATCATCATATTGCACCCACATATTAGCATAAAAAAGTTGGATAATATCATCATCATATAAGACATAAGCATGCTCCCATAAAAACATCCAACCTTGCTCCTCAAAGAATCCTCTAATAGTAGGATATTCATTTGTAAATGAATTAAAACGACACATTTTAGTCCGAGCAATCGATTTTTCCTCCCATTCCCGAATCTTCATAGTACCATTCCGCATATTTATTGATGAAATTAAGAACATTATTAGAATGAGGAGCTTGAGTAATACAAGATTTCTTATTTTTCTCCCAACGGCAATTTTGGAGCGAAATTGTTCCGCGGGCTCGGCAATTTGGGCCCGAGAGAGTATGGTATTTTGAACGTCATCACCTTCTTGAGCCACGTTTCTCGGGTAGCTCGAATATCCCTTTGTTCGGGCTTCTTGCCAATTTCTCGAAGAACCCTCTCCGTCCCTTCTGTAAGTCCAAGCGCTACGATAATCTAGAGGGGGTGAATAGATTATCTTCATCTTTTCGATTTCGCCCTCTTTTTAAAATCGAATGCTCAAACACAATAATAAAGGTGCGGAATGTAAACAACACACGTCGATTTAAAGAGGTTCAACCCACCTAGGGCCTAATCCTCTACCACCCCAAAGATATCCGGATGGATTTCAAAAAGAAATTTTTTTTATTAATTTACCACAAATTAATACAACACCAACTTACAACAACACCATGAAAGAGCACCACACTCTTCTTCAACACCACCTTTGATTACCACAATCTCTTCTTGAAGATTACCACAATCTCCAACGGCACCTTATGAAGATTACCACAATCTTCAACCTTGAAGAATACCAAATTCTTCAACACCTCAATAAGAAGATTACCACAATCTTCTCACACCTAACACCTAGATCACCCAAGTGTGCTCTTACCACAAGAACACTCACAAGGATATCTTGTGTTGAATGATAACCCAAAATTCAAGATTACAACTCGATAATTGATAATACAATAGAGTGCAAGTGTAATCAAGAATAGCCTAGACCTCAAGGATGTGAAAGTGAATAGCTAGGCAAATTACAACAAGAAATAAGATAATTTAGGAACAAGTGTATTCTTGAGTGTATCTTGTTGTGTTGTAGTGTTCTCTCTTGTTGTGTTGCTTCAATTCTTCCTCTATTTATAGAAGATGTCTTGTACATGATAGGCTCCTCTTGGGGACATGAATCTCGTAAAAAATTGTAAGACAATTGAAGAAAAGAGCTGTTAGAAATCAATCCCACAAATTAAGGAAAAGATGTCTGGCGCACAACGATTACATTCTTTGTCAAACTCAAGGCGACCGGTCGCCATTCACACACAAATAGACGTTTGAAAAAGAGAATACACATTTACAGGGCGGCCGACGTCGCGTCTACCTCGGCCAGTGGTCGACCTATGCCTCAACCGGTCCCCCTCATGGGTTTGGAAGAAAGAAAACGTTCTGTTTCAATTTTTGCTCCCAGGTACCGGTCGCCCAAGGGGTCGACCGGTCGACGGCACCGGTTGCCCTGACCATTTTCTGCAAACATGAAGTTTTCTGTTTTCCTCAACTTTCAGGTACGGGTTGCCCTATACGGCGACCGGTTTACCTCAAAACCAAAGTGTTGTCCAATTTTATATCGAAAATAAACTTCAAGAAATACTCCAAAAAGTAGTGAAAACATTTTAGACCGATCGGGAGTATTAGGACAACATTTAGAAACATAGTTTCAATGTAAAAACCCATTGACATAAAATCCTTAAATGTGTTGTCCAATATGGTCGAAAATAAACTTGAGGAAATACTCCGGAAAATATTAAAACCATTTTAAATCATTTAGGAGTATTTGGACAACCTTTAAAAACATTGTTTTGGTATAAAAACAAAATCATCAAAATCATGATAAAACCATTTATCAAACAATCTCCCCCTTTTGATGATTACAAACCAAAATAATTTTAACGAGGTCGATTTTGAAAACAAAACAATTTTACTCGGTTAAAGAGAATCGGCGTCCGTTGTGAGCGACAACATTCCATGCAATAAAAACACAAGGATGGGAGTAGAGATATTCAAACACATATAGCAAATGCTCCCCCTATCAACATGCACAACAAGAGTTATATAGAAGCAACTTAAACATAAGCTAAAATATTAGCTTTACGATATTGAGCTTAAGTATCAATAACTTAAAAGCTCCCCCTGTCAAAGAGACATCATTAGAAACATATATAAGTCCATACTACAACCAATGGACCATGATTCATATATAACCATAATGCACCAAGTGGACTAAATATGATCCACAACTTATGGCTTTATGAAGCCATAGCTTGTAGCTTCTTTTTGTTAAGCTTATCTTAGCTTCTTTGAGCTAAAGAGCTTATAACCTGTTTCTCCCCCTTTGGAATCATCAAAAAGAATGTTAGCACGATAAATACATCATATATTCATATCAAAGTGCGCAACTAAACCGATGTATCGAGCTATTTGAACATTGAAGCTTATAAACCAAATAGGAGGAAAAAGTCGAATCATACGACTTGTAGAGGTTTATGAAAACTTATTTGATAAGCAAAACATGATCTCCATAAATATATAAGACTTTTGAAAATGAGAGAATCATGTAGGTGATGAATTTTTCATTGAAACATTTTATCGAACACTTGGCGGGCGTCAAAAATTGAAAGAGATATATATAGCCCTTGTAAATGAAATCAAGCCAAGTTTTCATCACCAAATGCGATATAACAAATATCATTCATCAACAATCAATAAGCTCATCACAAACATATATGAATCACATCAAGAAAAATACATATAAGCCACAAACTCAAGGGTTCAACCCATTTGAGCTAAAGATAGTGAAATTCTTACCATTCAATCGGTAAAGACGAGCAATGATGATGATAGTCGAGCTAGATAATCCCCAAAATATATAATTCATACATCAAAACTCATTTGAAGTGAATTGTGTGTGAAATTTGCAAAGGGGACGAAAAATGGCCAAAATGTGTCAAAGTGACGAATCAAGACAGAACCATTTTAATCAAATTATAGCCTAGAGCGACCGGTCGAGGTTGAGGGCGACGGTCGGCGTTGAGGGCGACGGTTGCCCTCAACCCTTTCGACCCCCATGTCTGTCGGTTTTTCAAAAATCCGAATTTTCAACCAAAAATCCGATTTTTCGTCCCTAAGTTTTAAAAACGCGTGCAAAATGCAAACGTAGACCTCATTCAATATACGTTATGTCATAATCAAGCTCGAAATGAGGTAAAATACTCGGCGGTTAACGATCAAAAAGTCCGCGAGTTATCCTTGAGACGGAATTAAACACATCTCAAGTTTTTTTGTTAAAAAATCATAATCCCTTAAAAATATATCGAATCTCAATATGTTTAGTTCGATTATGATGAACCAAATTTTGAATACGAATAACCGTATAATAGATACCGAACTTATTATCCCGAAAAAATAAGAACGTTTTAAAGCTTTGGATACAACAAGTCATAAGAAGAAGTGCTTTTCAAATATTTGAAAATTTCTTTTAATGGCACTTTAATGAGATTCGTTGGGATAATTTTTGAAGTCGAGCATATAGACATAAGGTATATGGAATGTCGAGTCTATAGGAATAATACAAGAAGACATACCTCGAATTTGTTTGTCAACCGACATGCCTTTCTTAACCTTTGTCAATCTCTTCATTGATAGCCATAGAGGTTGGAATGATTCTTCCTTCTTCAATGCCTAACTCCTTCAAGAGTTCTTTTGAAATGTAACCATCTACTTGGCATTGAATGATTTGAAGTCCAAGCAAGAAATCATGCTCATTTCAAGTACACCTTGCATCAACTTAGAAAACCATATCTTGCACAAATATTCATTAGTAGCACCAAAAATATTCTCATAAATATGCACAAGTTTAAACAATATTGCCTTTTTCACAAACAAAGAGAGTAGTATCAACTTTACCTTTTGTAAAATCATTTAGCAAAAATAGCTAAGTCAATCATACCATACACGGGGTACTTGTTTTAAACCATACAAGGCCTTAAAAACAATCATTTGGCCTAGAAATATTTTAAACCCCGGAGGTTGTTTTAAATAGACTTCTTCTTGAATAAAACCATTTAGAAATTTGGATTTAACATCCATTTGGTAAAGCTTGAAATTTTCTTAAAACAAGAATGGGCAAGTAAAATGCAAATAGCTACAAAATGTGCTATGAGTGCAAATGTTACATCAAAATCGATTACCTTCTTCTTGAAAATACCTTCGAGCTACTAACCTCACCTTAGTTCGACCAATGTTGCCTTGGTCATCGAGTTTGTTCCGAATACCCTTTTTATCTTCTTCATCACTATCATCATAGGGCATCCAATTGATCTAAGGTGTTCATAATAGAACATTTACATCCAAATATTTGGAGTACTTCATTTCTCATCTACACAACTTAACAAACTCATTAACGACATCGCTTATATAAGCAAGAAAAAAATAGCCCAATTGTAAAAACATGCCTCAATCACAAAATATCTTGCATAGTAGAAATAAACACTATACATAGACCAAGAAACACATACTATGCATTTAGAATATCATCAAGAGTCTAATAAATCATGCAAGTTAAAATAAGCTTAAGAAAGCTATAAAGGTCTCTTTTGAAATTTGAGAATCCGATAGCATATAATCGAGACCTCATTAAAAATATTTGAACAAAAGTTTACAAAGCAAATATGTGCAATCAAATATCAAATAGTGCCTTTCAAAAAATCTAAAAATCCTCTTAATGGCATTTGTATGAAATACTATGAAAAACAAGCACATAGGCACATGGCAATACATATATCGAGTCTATAAGAGTAAGAAAAACACAAGTAAACATACCTCGATAATTTATGCTTTTCTTGACACATAATGACGTAAATGGCCATTTGTGAAAATATGTAAATCCTACACAATTCTTAAAACAAATCTAGCACAAATCATAATGATAGAAGTGTAGGCTAAGAGATATCACAAGTAAGCTCATGCCATAAAAATCCATAAGAGATGATAATACACTTTAGTCTACAAAAATGCACAAGAGTTTTAAAAACATCATATAAGGTCTTCTTTCAAAAAATTTAACAATACAAATAAGTTTTGAAGACCTTAATTTAAAATTTAAATACATGAAAACTCATTTTGCAATTAAGACACAAATAAAAACATGCATAGAAATAAGATAAAATGCATATTTAAATGGGGAGATACGGATTACCAATTACGCCATTTCCATGGGTTGTGCCGTTCCCATTGTTGATGATATCTTCCTTTGAGAAGTCACTTTGTTGATGATGACTTCTTTGATTACTCCATTTCAAGGTTTGTTGCCTTCCCATTGTTGAAAGTCTCTTCTTCTTTGAAAATCATCTTGTTGATGATGTCTTTGCCATTTCAAGGATTGTGTTCTTCCCATTTTTGATTATATCCTTTTCTTGGAAATTGGCTTTGTCGAAAAATAGTTTCTCCTTCTTTGATCAAATGAAACGGTCATTTGATGTCTTCTTGCGGTATAAATTTTCTTCGTTCATTATTTCACGGGTACCTAATATGACATTGTTTTGTGGTACCCTCATGTGTTTGGGTCCTTTGGGATTAGTCTTGAGACTTTTAGGTCTCCAACAATAATTAGAGCTATTTTTAGCCCGACAAGTATTTACCGTATGACCCTTTTTACCGCAATAAAAACAAGTAATGATTCTAGGAGCATAATGACCAATATGCATAGTGACTTGATCCTTTTTCATATGATTAACAACATTAGGCTTATGATCAAGTCCTTTATCACAATTATGAATATCAACAATATTGGACATTTTATTGGTACTCAAGTTGGATTTTAATAAATCCTTTTTCATGCAATCAATATTCTCAACAAGAGTACTATTTTCTTTCTCAAGGTTTCTAACCTTATCAAGAGTGGTGGTGTGAGCACATGATAATGATTCATAGGAAGTAAATAAACTATCCTTATCATTTTTCAAAACAATGAATTCCTTTTTCAAATTTTTGTATTTAACAAGTAAGTTTTGGAATTCATCTTGTAGCTCATCATAATCATTTTGCAAATCACTATATACATTTTGCAATTCATTGTCATAAGAAGTAGAGAGTTTAGAACTTACCTCATTTTCTTCTTCGATGCCCATGAGGCATTGTTCAACTTGTTCATCATGGGAAGTTGTAGAAGGCTTATCCCATGTTGTTGGATTTGATGTTGTATCCATTTGTGAAGTAGATGCTTTTGAGTTGCTCCTTTCATTTGCATATACTTCATAGATGGCTTCTAATTTTTGCCATACTTCATGTGCCGATCGAATACCTATAACATGATCAAATTCCAAAGTGGTAAGTGAATAATGTAAAATATTAAGAGCTTTACCATTTAAGGAGATGATTTTCTTCTCTTCATCATTGAGCTTTTTGAAGCCTTTTGAGGTGTGTGGTGTATCTTTCATCGAAATGGATTCTCCATTAATGACGGTGTTCCAAATGTCAAACCCGCAACCTTGTAGATAGCATTCCATTCTTTCTTTCCAAAATATAAAATTTTTGGAATCAAACCGAGGTGGCTTGGTGGTGGAGGTGCCGGAAAGATGAGCTTCGTTCGTAGCCGACGATCGTTTCTCTTCACTCGCGATGTGAAACGAGCTTGCCAAAGAGTTTGGCTCTGATACCACTTGTAAGTCCAAGCGGCTACGATAATCTAGAGGGGGTGAATAGATTATCTTCATCTTTTCGATTTCGCCCTCTTTTTTAAAATCGAATGCTCAAACACAATAATAAAGGTGCGGAATGTAAACAACACACGTCGATTTAAAGAGGTTCAACCCACCTAGGGCCTAATCCTCTACCACCCCAATATATCCGGGATGGATTTCAAAAAGAATTTTTTTTTATTAATTTACCACAAATTAATACAACACCAACTTACAACAACACCTTGAAGAGCACCACACTCTTCTTCAACACCACCTTTGAGATTACCACAATCTCTTCTTGAAGATTACCACAATCTCCAACGGCACCTTGTGAAGATTACCACAATCTTCAACCTTGAAGAATACCAAATTCTTCAACACCTCAATAAGAAGATTACCACAATCTTCTCACACCTAACACCTAGATCACCCAAGTGTGCTCTTACCACAAGAACACTCACAAGGATATCTTGTGTTGAATGATAACCCAAAATTCAAGATTACAACTCGATAATTGATAATACAATAGAGTGCAAGTGTAATCAAGAATAACCTAGACCTCAAGGATGTGAAAGTGAATAGCTAGGCAAATTACAACAAGAAATAAGATAATTTAGGAACAAGTGTATTCTTGAGTGTATCTTGTTGTGTTGTAGTGTTCTCTCTTGTTGTGTTGCTTCAATTCTTCCTCTATTTATAGAAGATGTCTTGTACATGATAGGCTCCTCTTGGGGACATGAATTACAGAAAAATTGCAAGACAATTGAAGAAAAGAGTCATTAGAAATCAATCCCACAAATTAAGGAAAAGATGTCTGCGCACAACTTACATTTGTTTGTCAAACTCAAGGCGACCGGTCGCACACAAATAGACGTTTGAAAAAGAGAATACACATTTACACAGGCGATCGGTCGACGTCTACCTCGACCGGTCGACCTATGCCTCAACCGTCCCCCTCATGGGTTTGGAAGAAAGAAAACGTTCGTTTCAATTTTTGCTCCAGTGCACGGTCGCCCAAGGGGTCGACGATCGGCGACGGCACCGGTTGCCCTATAGGGCGACGGTTGCCCGACCATTTTCTCGCAAACATGAAGTTTTCTCGTTTTCCTCAACTTTCGTGTGCGGGTTGCCCTATACGGCGACGGTTTACCTCAAAACCAAAGTGTTGTCCAATTTTATATCGAAAATAAACTTCAAGAAATACTCCAAAAAGTAGTGAAAACATTTTAGACCGATCGGGAGTATTAGGACAACATTTAGAAACATAGTTTCAATGTAAAAACCCATTGACATAAAATCCTTAAATGTGTTGTCCAATATGGTCGAAAATAAACTTGAGGAAATACTCCTAAAATATTAAAACCATTTTAAATCATTTAGGAGTATTTGGATAACCTTTAAAAACATTGTTTTGGTATAAAAACAAAATTATCAAAATCATGATAAAACCATTTATCAAACACCTTCTACGCTTGGAGATGGGATTTCGACCGGTGGAATTTCTTGGAGGAGCCATATATGTGAGATTCTTGCAAAAATAAGAGGGTTAGCAACAAGAATCGTGAAAAATGATGAAGAATTGAAGATTTTATGAAAAAGGCGATTTTTTGTCATTGTTGAAAGAAGAAGGGTTTTTACGTGTTCGTTTCAAAAACGAAGGCAGAAGAAATATAACCCAAAAATTAGGCCTAGGCGACCGGTCGAGGTGGGGTGCGACCAGTCGCCCCCTGCTTGACTGACCGTCCCAATGCAATTTTTCTTTCTCCGACTTTTCAAAAATTCGATTTTTCACCCCAAAAGTTTTAAAAATTTGCAAAAGATAATTATGGACCGAGTCCAACAAATACGAGTTTCGAAAACACATATACGAGAAAAATGAGATTAACCGAGTAGTGCCCTTTTTAGGAAAATTTGCAAAATCATTTAGAGGCACTTAAGGGGTTGAAATGAAATATCTTGAAAGATATGTGCATAAGCATAATATCGAGTTCTAAGAAAAATACGAGTGAACATACCTCAATGGTTTAAGAAACTTGATGAAGAAATAGCCAATGAATATGAGGTATATAACCTACACAACTCTTAAACAAATTGCACAAAGTATAATAGCACAAGTGTAGACAAGTAATAAGATATAACACAAAAATTATGCTTAGGTTATAAAAATCCATAAGAGTTTAAAAGCAACATGTAAGGTCTCATTTTCAATGGATTTTTAAAAACACAAAAATTTGTTGAGGACCTTAATTTTAAAAATAAAAACTCATTTGCAATCTAGGCACAAATAAAAACATGCATACTAACTAAATAAAATGCATATTTAAATGGAGAGATACGGTTTACCAATTTCGCCATTTCCATGGGTTGTGCCGTTCCCGTTGTTGATGATATCTTCCCTTTTGAAAATCATCTTGTTGATGATGGTTTCTCCAATTACTCCATTTCCAAGCAATGTGGCCTTCTCTTTGGAAATCATTTTGTTGATAATGTCTTTGCCATTTCCAAGGATTATGTTCTTTCCATTTTTTATTATATTCTCTTCTTGGAAGTTTGCTTTGTTGAAAATATTTTCTCCTTTGATCAAATGAATTGGTCATTTGATGTCTTTTTTAAGCGGTATGAATTTTCTTCGATCATTATTACGACGGTACCTAATAAAACATTATTTTGTGGTACCCTCAAGTGTTTGGGTCCTTTAGGATTAGCTTTGAGACTTTTAGGTCTCCAACAATAATTAGAGCTATTTCTCGCCCGACAAGAATTAGCCGTATGACCCTTTTACCGCAATAAAAACAAGTAATAATTCTAGGAGCATAATGACCAATATGCATAGTGACTTGATCCTTTTTCATATGATTAACAACATTAGGCTTATGATCAAGTCCTTTATCACAATTATGAATATCAACAATATTGGACATTTTATTGGTACTCAAGTTTGATTTTGATAAATCATTTTTCATGCAATTCATATTCTCAACAAGAGTACTATTTTGTTTTTCAAGGTTTCTAACCTTGTCAAGTGTGGTGGTGTGAGCACATGATAGTGATTCATAGGAAGTAAATAAACTATCCTTATCATTTTTCAAAGCAATGAATTCCTTTTTCAAATTTTTGTATTTGACAAGTAAGTCTTGGAATTCATTTTGAAGATCATCAAAATCATTTTGCAAATCACTATAATCATTTTGAATAACAATATCATAGGAAGTAGAGGGTTTAAGACATACCTCGTTTTCTTCTTCGATGCCCATAAAACAATATTCAACTTCTTCATAGTTGGAAGTTGTAGGAGGCTTGTTCCTTAGATTTGAACTTGTATCCCTTTGAGAAGTAGATGCTTTTGTTTGGCTCCTTTCATTTGCAAATACTCCGTAGATGGCTTCTAATTTTTGCCATACTTCATGTGCCGATCGAATTCCTACAATATGTTCATATTCCAAATTAGTAAATGAACAATACAAAATATTGAGAGCTTTACCGTTTAAGGAGATTATTTTCTTCTCTTCATCATTGAGCTCTTTGAATCCTTTGTAGGTGTGTGGTGTGTCTATCATCGGAATGGATTCTCCATTTATGATGATGTTCCATAAATCGAACCCGCAACCTTGTAGATAACATTCCATTCTTTCTTTCCAAAATATAAAATTTTTGGAATCAAATAGAGGTGGCTTGGTGGTGGAGGTGCCGGTAAGATGAGCTTCGTTCGTAGCCGACGATCGTTCCTCTTCACTCGCGATGTGAAACGAGCTTGCCAAAGAGTTTGTCTCTGATACCACTTGTAAGTCCAAGCGGCTACGATAATCTAGAGGGGGGTGAATAGATTATCTCCATCTTTTCGATTTCGCCCTCTTTTTCTAACCGAATGCTCAAACACAATAATAAAGGTGCGGAAAGTAAACAACACGCGTTGATTTATAGTAGTTCAACCCACCTAGGGCCTAATCTACTACCACCCCAGTATATCCGGGATGAATTTCAAAAAAAAAAGAAATTTATTAATTACCAAAATTAATACATATTCAACTTATAACACCTTGAAGAGCACCACACTCTTCTTCAACACCACCTTTGGAGATTACCACAATCTCCCTTTGAAGATTGCCACAATCTTCCTTCAACGGCACCTTATGAAGATTACCACAATCTTCAACCTTGAAGAATACCAAATTCTTCAACACCTCAATAAGAAGATCACCACAATCTTCTTGCACCTATCACCTAGATCATCCAAGTGTGTTCTTCTTACCACAAGAACACTCACAAGGATGTCTTGTGTTTCAATGATAACCAAAAATCAAGATTACAACTCAATAATGAATATTACAATTTGAGTGCAAAGTGTAATCAAGAATAGCCTAGACCTCAAGGATGTGAAAGTGATAAGCTAGGCAAAATTACAACAAGAATAATAACAATGAAGAACAAATATTTGCTTGAAGTGTATCTTGTTGTGTTGTATCTCAATTGTTGTATTGGTTGCTCCAAAACTTCCTCTATTTATAGGAGATGATTGATCAAGCATAAGCTCCTCTTGGGGATTGAAAATCTACAGAAAAATACAATCAAAATCAAGAATATAGCTGTTAGAAATCAATCCCACATTTTAAGGAAATATGTCTCACAAACGGTCATATTTTTTCTTTGTCAAAGCACGGCGCGACGTCGCACATAAATAGAAGTTTGAAACGAAACATAGAAATTTACACGGCGACGGTCGACGTAGGGTTCGACCGGTCGTCCCGACTTCAACCGGTCCCCTCATAGGTTTGAGAAGAGAAAACATTATGTTTCAAAATTAATGTTAGTCTGCCGACAGGGGTCGTCGACGCCACGGCCGACGCCTGGTCGACCGGGCCGAACGCTTTTTCACTTCCGTCTCATTTTTTGTTTCAAAATCATCTTGATCACGGGTTGCCCTATACGGCGACGGTTGACCTTGAGACAGAAAAAGTTGTCCAATTTTTTGTCGAAAATAAAACCCAAGAAATACTCCAAAAATTTAGTAAAAACATTTTAAACCAATCGGAAGTATTTAGACAACATTTAGAAACCTTGTTTTGAAGTAAAAACATATAAACATAAAATCATAAAAAGTGTTGTCCAATTTTATCTAAAGTAAAACTTGAAGAAATACTCCGGAAAATATCAAAACCAATTTAATTCATTTAGGAGTATTTGGACAACAATTAAAAATATTGTTTTGGTGTAAAATAAAATCATCAAAATTAAGATAAAAACATGTATCAAAAACGCAATTTTGGAACCGAAAATGAGACGGAGGAGAAAATGACCGGTCGACCAGGAGACCAGGTGTCGACCGATGACATCGACCGGTCGACACCCACGCGTTGACCCCACACAGGCATTGTTTTTGAAACATAATGAAACTTTCTTGTAAAATCCTTAAGGGGGACCGGTTGGGGTAATGGTCGACCGGTCGAGGTCTATGTCGACCGGTCACCCCTTGTAAATTTGTTGTGTTCTTTTTTTTTTCTCTTATTAGTGCGCGACCGGTCGTCTATGGTTTGACAAAGAAAATTCGACCGTTTGACAACGGACAACATTTCCTTAAATCATGGAGTTGATTTCTAACACTCTTTTCTTCAATTGTCTTGCAATTTTTTTACTGAATTCAAGTCCCCAAGAGGAGCCTATCTTGTACAAGACATCTCCTATAAATAGAGGAAGTTTTGGAACAACCAACATAACAATTGAGATACAACACAACAAGATACACTTCAAGCAAACACTTGTTCTTCATAGTTATTATTCTTGTTGTAATTTTGCCTAGCTTATCACTTTCACATCCTTGAGGTCTAGGCTATTCTTGATTAAACTTTGCACTCATATTGTAATATTCATTATTGAGTTGTAATATTGTTTTTTGGTCATCATTCAACACAAGACATCCTTGTGAGTATTCTTGTGGTAAGAATACATTTGGGTGATCTAGGTGATAGGTGTTTCAAGAGTGTGGTGATCTTGAGGTGTTGGAGAATTTGTTATTCTTCAAGATTGAAGATTGTGGTGATCTTCAAAGGTGCCGTTGAAGGAAGATTGTGGTAATCTTCAAAGGTTGGTTGTGGTAATCTCCAAAGGTGGTGTTGAAGAAGAGTGTGGTGCTCTTCAAGGTGTTGTAAGTTTAGTTTGTATTAATTTTGGTAATTAATAAAATTCTTTTTCTTTTTGAAATCCATCCCGGATATATTGGGGTGGTAGAGGATTAGGCCCTAGGTGGGTTGAATCTCTATAAATCGACGTGTGTTGTTTATATTCCGCACCTTCATTATTGTTCTTTGAGCATTCGGTTTGAAAAAGAGGGTAAAATCGAAAAGATGGAGATAATCTATTCACCCCCCTCTAGATTATCGTAGCCGCTTGGACTTACAGTCATTTGGTTTTTTGCATGCAGAATGAATTATGGGTTGGAAAATGCAATGGCAACACCATTACCACCAGGCTTCTTCGATTGGGGAAATGAAGAAGATGGTTGGTTGAAACACGATTTATTGATTGAGAGGTTTAATGGATCTTTGGATACACCACGACAAGTGGAATGGGCATTGCTAAATGTGAAAAGAATGATGGAAGCTAGTTTTGGGCGTGAATTTGCAATTGAGCTACTATGGTACAAATACAAGGTGGTTAAACGCCGATTCGATATCTTCTCGGATGTCTTTGTCTAGCACGGTGTAGTTTATGATGCCCCGGACCAATATGGTTTATGTACCTAATCTTGAAAAATGCAACTTAAGCGGTATGGTTTTGGCAACAAATAATGTAAATAATTATAATTCCTTTATATATTCTAGTACATTTTTCAAAAGTTATTTAATTTGTATATTTTGTCTTGCCAATATAATATGTTTATCCAGATGCTGAACAATTCTTCTATGAGGCACCGGATATGGGATGAGCTAAATTTGATTTTTTGTGATGATGATGAAGAACTTTTTCGGGATGATAACTTGCCCCATGTTCGTTCAAAACCGGAGCGATTATCTCGACCGTTAGTGGCGAGAACACCAATCATTTATTGTCATCTCCGATAGCTCACGAACGATCGAACCAACATACCCATCCACCTCTTGTATGCTCTACTACGACCCGTCGAGGATTGAATTAGGCGCCAGTGGAAGTCACATACCATTAGCTCCTTGTATTCGCGATCCACGAATTCAATTGACTCGATTCCAGACATGCAGTCTCAAGTTGGAAATTGTCCACTGCATTCCACACCACTAATGGGCCTTCCACACGTAAGGCATACTTGTGGCGTTGGTTGTAGTACGAGCGAATCGTCAACAACCCATTCACCAGGACCATGACTGTAAGAACATATTATGGCATTCAAGCTAAAGTAACTATGGTGTTTTGATGGGTTAGCTATTCTAAGGACTACCATTACAATTTATTTCTTTTGTTATGCCTTACATTTGGTTGTTCTTCAAATGTTATAAAACTCGACTACAATTGGATGCCCCAAGGGTATTGTATTTTGTTATTTTGTAATGTCAGTAGATGTTGTTGTGAATGGGTGTTCTTCAAGCAAACATGTTTACCCATGACTATTTTCTTTTGTTATCTGAACAATCTTCTATTAGTATGTATAAATGTATGGGTGTTATCTATAAATGTTGGGTTTGTATGTTTATCATGTTTATTAGAGTTGAATGTATGAATGTTCAAACCTGCTCTATTGTCAATTCTTCCGAAAATATATAATAAAAAAAAACAAACACATTAATTAATGCATTTGGTCATTTTGAACAAATGACAAAGAAAAAATTGAACTGATCATAAAGAAATGTGGCTGTCTTGTGTGCCATATGCCATACAAAGTGGGGCCCACTCTATATAAGTATCAAATTCTTTAATTGATGGAAATTGGAATTTGGAAATACACCCAAATAATTTTTTATTTTTGTCACGCAAATCTATGTAAATATCATTTGAAAACTCCACAACCAAACATATTTTCATTTCCAGTCCTATAAATAACAGAAATTCAGACAACTAACCAAAAATATTTTCATTTTTCACAGAAAATCAATGATCTCTAAAAATTCATTTTTCAACACTGGAAACTGGAAATTGGACCTGAAAATACATCCATACATCACCTTGGACTTTTAGAGAGTGTTTGGGTGAGCTTATAAGCTCTTCAAAACATCTTATAAGATGTTTGACACCTTATAAACTATTTAAATTTGTTTGGTAATTTTTTTAGAAAAAAGATCTTATAAACTCCCAAAATAAGATGTCAAGAACTTATAATTTGTTTTTAGAAAAGTAGAGGAACATCAATTTTTTTTCAAAATAAGATCTTATTTCAACAACCTCCTAAAATTTTGACTATTTTAATTACAAAATTACCATTACTAACATCTTAAAAGCTACACCATCTTATTTTATCCAAATACTTCAACAACTTATTATTAAAATAAGATCTAACATCTTATAAGCTCTAAAAACAACTTTTATAAGATGTAGGAGCTAATAAATTTTAAATAAGCTTAACCAAACACTTCAATTAAGTTTTGTATTTAATATTATAATAATTTTAAACTGTCTATATATATATATATACTATTAGAGTATAGAGGAATCAAAGTCCACGTAGTTAAACTTACAACATTTGGTTTAAAATGTGTCTCATGTAGTTACGAATATAAACATTTAGCATTCCTCTAGCATATTAACCAAAAATAAATAAAAATCGTTGGTTTTAACCTTGAAACTGGTGGTAATTACCGGTTCCACATACGGTTCTAACCAATGGTTAAAACCGCCGGTTCCACGATTTTTTAGACCATGGAACCAGAATCAGAACCGTAACCGGCTTGCATGGTTCTGGTTCCGGTTTTGAAACCATTGATCACGGTTCTGGTTCTGATTTAAAACTCAGTTTCGGTTCCATTTGGCCACCCCTAGCCTGATGGGCTAGCACCGACACAGCCCAACCTGGCGCATTTGACAGCTCTAGAGGCCATAATACCCCTTCTAGCCTCCTCTCTAGGGATGGCAATGGGACGGATTCAAACCCAGACCCGCAGCGAACCAGCCCCATTCAGGTCGGGTCTGGACCTGATCAACGGGATACGAGTTCGCATTTTTGGGCCCAACCAGGTCCAGGGTGGGTAGCGGGTCCGGCTAGGCCACCCCATGTATATTTATTATGCAATATGATATTAGAGTTTTGAAACAGAAGAGCAGAGCAGACATCAACGTTGGCATATAGTTTAATTTGCTGATGTTGCTCACTACTTATTACTGGATTCACAACCATTGTATTGTATCGTGATGATAGATTTGGTCTTGGAATTTGTTGATGAAAGTAAATGTTTTAATTGTGCTGCCCCTTTTTATGTTTTTCGTGTTTCTTTTTCCTATTGGAATCATATTTGTCTTGGATTGATGTTAAGTTTTTGTGAAATTTTAGTTGCATGAGTTATTTCACCAAGGGATTGAGAACAAACATGGGAGGGTTGAAGGAAATTTATAATGAAATATTATACTGTACAGTCAAAAGTAATTTTTCAAGTAGCAAACTTAGTGGCGGGTCCAATGAGTTCAAGGCGGGGCGGGGCGGATCTCGGGTTTGGCCAAACCCATCCCAGACCCACCCCGTTGTCATTGTTAGCAAATCGCAGTACAGTTTATATAATTTGGAATAATCGAAAACTGAATTTAAATAAAATTTCAGAATTACAACTTCGTATAATTGAAAATTACAGAATAGTAGCAAGAAGAAATGGCCTGAATCGTGTGTTTGACACACTATCCTTAAAATAAATTCGTCCCCTATTTTGGACGTCTGTTTCCCAGGATGAGACGGGAAAAACCGAATTACCTATTACCCGACGAACTGAAGAATGGCCTGAACTTTATCACCAAAATGCAGGAGGCCAAGAGGATATTTAGAGCAATATGCAGAAAATTATATCAGTGCAGATGATGAGTATTTTGTGTGTATCTTGGACTGCTGGAATGTCTACTATTTATATAGCATATACAAGACCTAGAAATTAAATCCTATTGTTGTTACACAACAATAACACTTGCTGTTACAACAGATATCAATTTCAAAAATAAAAAATCTGTAAAACATAGGCTAGACTATTTGGCTCGATTTCGGTCCGACATTCGTTTACGCAGGTCGCGCTCGGAGCTCAAATCGGACCGTGATTTGCACCCCTGCGGGCGCGCGTGTAGAGATAGAGTTTTTATACAATATAATCTTACATCTTACTAAAAAGTGGCATTATATATATTAGTCTAAAATACCTTAGTTTTCCCATGTGGGACAAACCCACCTTTCAAAGAAGACAAACATATGTTTTCTTCTTTATAAATTAATTCTAATACTCCACTTTAAGATTTAATTTCTCTTTCATCCAAACATCATTTTTGACAAACAATATTCGATTTTGATGTTCTCACGGAGTAGAACATCCACTTTTACTTTTGTCGTTAGACAATCAAATTCCCAAGAAAATCGCACCCCAAATGTGCAATTTCCTTCACAACTTTTCCAACAGCCATTCCTACTCCTCCCCCAAGAATCCCCTCTTTTCCTTTAAATAACTTTTGGATTGACTCATTGTTTATATCCTACTTCTTATAACTTAATACTAATTCCTAATATGTAAATGAGTATTGATGGAGGGAAAATGTCAATTTGGAAAATATGTTACGTAAAAAAAGGTGGAAATTGTAGAACTTCAATCGAGATTCATGGATGAGGTTATGTTGTTTTTTAGGAGATTATGCTGTTTAGAAATTTAAAATCAAAAGATATTATTAAGCATTGCCATGTTGGAAACAAGTATTCTACTGCTAACAAAATTGATAATTTCCAAAACTTTAGTGACTCGTTTCATTTTTAATATATCCACACTTTGTTTTGGGGCTTTATCCTTAAAATACTCCACAAAATTTTTAATAAAATACTAATATCGTTAATATGATCACAACTTTCAACCAGGGCCAGGGGACAGGTAATAATCAATCATTAAATAGTGCTGATTGGCCCAGCAACATATGGGCTTTTCACTTTTGTTAGCCTAACTAAACGGGAAAATTGCAAAATTGGTTCTGTATCTATAGGAGTATTGCAAAATTAATTCTGAAATTTTTAAAGTTGCAATTTTAGTTCTATGTCAATTTTGCCCCTTAGCAAAAAACAATTTTACTTATGTAAATTTTGGAATTTGGCAATTTTATTATTTAATTTTTTAGTTGACTTGTGGTAATTTTGGTCGTATTATTGAAAATGACCAATTTTGGTATATTTTTATATGTTTTTGTATTTTCATAATTAGGAAATAAATACACATAGAACTCGTATATCAGATTTTGATATAGGTTCATAAATCTAAAATTCTTCCATCATTAGGCAATCTATAGCGATAAATAAATTCTACTCAAGTAAATAAAATATAGTTTCTAATGCTATTTTAAATTTGATCTTAGGTATATTAAATTTTGGCTATCAAGGGCATTTCGGGAATAATTAAAATATTGAAATAGCCCTTAGGGCCAAATTTGCATCAACTTAAAACTTATAGGACCAAAATTGCACAAATCTAAAATTTGCGGGACCAAAATTGCAGAAAAGCAAAACATACAGGACTAAAATCGTAACTTCAAAAATTACAAGACTAATATTGCAACACCCCTATAGATATGGGACTAATTTTGCATTTTTCCCTAACTAAACTAACCCATATAGTAGACTCTCAAAACAACTTTGCATATTTCACATCTGCATTAATTTCAGCCCGTTTCATTTCATGAGCCCAGTAATTAATGAATGAAATAAGCAGTTTTATAGTCTGCATTAGTTGCCAATTATTAAACCCAATTATAAAATGAAGATGTAATATCCATCCACTCCCGTTCACTTTTTCGGGGTTTATGATAGAATGATAGTATACTCTATTAACAATTAATTTAAGTGTTAATTTTAAAATGCGACCACATTTCAAGGCTAACAATTTGGAAATCTTTTTTTTTTTTTTTTTTTTTTTAAGTTGTCACGAAAGAATCATTCAAGATTGCAACACCCTTGTACTGTGGCACTAATTGAAAATTGCAATTTTCTTTGCAATTGGGTGTTATTAGCTTTAATTATGTACAATATTGCTTAATAGTTACATAAACTTGATGTAATAATAAATTAGGATTATTCGACTCATTGAGAGACGCACGTGATATTATCGATCATGGTTGCAGATGTTGTCTTAGACAGGAAGATTGGACAAGTGACAGAAGTGATCATTCCAGATATCACATTCATTCTCGTGATGATCATCATTAATAGCAGCAGCGTATGGTACTCTTGTAGAAGATGATGACGATGGTGATGGTCCATGTTGCTGTATCTGATCAACCAGTTCATCAGCTGGATTATTACCATTGAGGTGTGATGCGACGAGCCTGTCCAGAGCTGCCCAATCTTGAATATTATTATTCCCCATGGGTTCTGAGTGATAATTTATTGAATATCCGGATTGATCTGCAATTTGCGGTAATTGGTAGCTGGTTGAATAGTTGGAGATATCGTGGAGGGTTGGTAGTTTCATCACGAATCGTTTGTTGTTGTTGTTGTGTGCAGCGTTGCCCATGGAGTAGTGGAACATTTGTTCTAAAGTCCCTTCATCATCATCGTGATTACATGAATTTATGGTAGTGATTGACCAATTAGTGGTGTTGATGGGACTGTCTGTTAATGCTTTGTGGCTGTGGTGTTTCTTCTTGAATACTCGACAAACCACCCAACCTTCTTCCTGCATTCCTTGGTCTCCTATCGCATTGCACACCTTAATTTGATATATATACCGGTTAGTACAAAACTGGTAAAGGCTTACTTGAAATTTTGATCCTGTATAACTGTAGGGGCCAAGCAAAATTGGTCCTTTTATTTGTGGGTTTGACAAAATTGGTATACCAATAATAATTTTTCGCACATTGAGAACAAATGTAGTCTGAAACTTGAATTTTATTTCCTTGACGGCTTAATTACAATTTGGGTCCTTTAACTAGGGATCCCTAGTATTTTTTTAACATTGAGAACAAATGTGAGCTGCACATGCAAATTTCAACAATTATCCAATTTTTCCCACCAAATTTTTCCTCAATGTGCGGGAATTTGTTAATTGATGTGCTAATTTTGCTAGATCCACAAATGAAAAGACCAATTTTGCTTAGGCTCTATAGTTACATGTCAAAAATTGCAATTAAAATGCATATGTAACTAGCTGACCATTCAGCAACTAAAACTGTTCAAAATAAATTGACATCGATTTTCGACATAGTTAGCACTAGTTGTGAAGCACATATAAATTAGCGTGAATAGACATTTTTAGCCATTCATATTTTCAAAAGATGAAAAATAGCCATGTTTTTCCAAAAATATGTTTTTAACCATTTTGACTAGGGATTGGGACATATATTGTAAGGGTGCATTACCCGGGTTCGATCCCATATAAATGCGCGTGTCCCCTCCCCAAGTTCTTCCCATTGTACTAAAAAAAAAAAAAAAAAACCATTTTGGCTAAAAATATATCAGTTATACCCTACTTGTATTCTTTGGTTAGTTGCATGATCATTTTGAAAAAAAAAAATAGATATTGTACCGAGAAATGACTAGTCATAACAAATAAAATAAAAATGGTATAATGAACAATTGAAGTCAAGCTATAAAAAACATATTTTATGAAAAACATGGCTAAAAAATATTTTTCTTACGGATAAATGACCAAAAATCCAGCAAACTCTATAAATCATGTACTAGAGGGTTCATGGGAGTTCATAATATATATATTAATAGTTTGACTCACAATGTTTTTGTATCGCTGACGACAGTAGTGTTATCATCTAGTCTGTATTCATGCATTATCCAGTCGGATTTTTGGCCACGAGGTGCACGACCCTTATAGAAAACAAGAGTCTTCCTCATCCCAATACGTCTGGAGTTACCATATATCACCTTGTCACGTCCGTGGCCTTCCAAAACCCCGAAGCAGTGGCGCGATTAGTGCGTGTCCCTGTCGGGTACTTTTTGTCTTTGTGACTGAAGAAATACCAATCGTTCTGTGGAGTATTCGATCCAATTTTACACTTCTCTGCCAATATTCCATGCACCAAATTGATCAATGTTCAATTCAGGAGACAATAATATCTAGCAGGAAAAAGAAAAATGAGTATATATACTAGATCGAACCTTGAATGTCCCAGGGCTCAAGCTTGTTGAGATCCACATCTTGGCAGGGCCGGACCTGTGCTTCCGAGGGCCCTAAGCGAGATTCTAAAGATGGGCCCTAATCAATAAATAAGTACCAAAAAATAGTCGATACGACAACAATATCTCATTAAATAAAAAATCACAAAAGCATATCACAATATTCATATGTTTTAAACAATAAATAAGTACCTCATATATAAGTGCAACTCACCAACGTAGAATGCATCTTCTCCCCACAATATCAACAAAGAGCAGTTTTTGATATCTACCAAAGTAAAGAAAGACATCAACTATTAAAAATATTAAAAAAAATACGAAAAATATTAGGAATAAGAATTAGTCCGAGTAAGCGAAACTTACTAACTTTTATCGAAATACAACAACACGTCTTGCGTTTTGAGGCAAAAGTATTTATTAAGTTTGTGTAATCTAACCGATCAACCATTTTTCTTTCAATTGATAACATAGCCAATCCATTCAATCTGTCTTGCAACATGGTTGATCGTAGATAAGTTTTAATCAATTTCAACTTGGAGAAAGATCTTTCCGCCGATGCAATCGTAACGGTATGGTTAATAAAATCTTGTAAGCAATATAAGCATTCGGGAAACAATTCGCCCTATTCAAAATTGTAGGACATCTATTGCTCTTGGCATTTCACTTGACAAATAGCTCTGCAAGCATAACAATTCTGTGCATAAATCATCTCCACTAATATCTGCATGTCCATTGTACTTCAAATGTTGCTCAAGATTTATACAAGACTTCAACAAACTATCAAGTGGCTCAGCTTTTAGCTTCTCCATTTTGAACAAAAATCCAAATTTATTTTCATATTCCTTAAAAGTCTCAAACCGTTCTTTAAGTGAAAATCGTGCTTGATCGACTACGTAGAGAAAATAATCAACTCTAAAAGATTCTTCAGCTGAATGCTTGACCTCATCACAACCATTTTCGTCATATCGTTTCTTTCTATGGATGATGCGTTTTTCTGGAAATGTAGCTTCAACATCAAGTTCACTTGCCATTATTTTAGCTTCATCCATGGCACGATGAAACTGAATCTTAAATTATTTTTGTGCAACTGAAATTAATTGGGAGATTCAAATTCCATTTAACACAATTAATTGCGCAACTGAATCTTAAATTATTTTTAAAATAACAGTTAACACAATTAATTTTGAAATAAACTGAATCTTAACAGTTAACACAATTAATTTTGAAAAACTGAAATATAAAAATAATTTAAAACTGAAATTAATTGGGAGATTTAAATTCCAGTTAACCCAACTGAATCTTAACAGTTAACACAATTAATTGCGCAAGAAACTTAAATTCCAGTAATATAAAAATAATTTAAACTGAAATTAATTGGGAAGAAAAACTGACCGTAGTCCGTGGATCGCCGATTCGCTGCACGCCGATTGTACCGTCTGTGACTCTGTCGTCAAATGAGGGTGACGCCCCAGCCCGGTGCTCGCCGCTGACAGTGAGGAAGGAAGGAAGTGCAAAAATGGAAAAGTGGAAAACCTGGAGGCTGGTTCTTGCGCAAGAGGGCAGCAACTTTGGTATAATTTTGGGCCTTTTTCTAATTTTTAATTAATGTACTAAAAGGGTTAAAAAAAAAAAAATTGGGCCCCAAAAATTTGGGGCCCTAAGCAATGGCTTGCTGGGCTTGGGGTCAAGTCCGGCCCTGCATCTTGGATGACATCCAAATCAATCTTCTCAGAACCAACCTTCTTCTTCAAGTAGTACTGCAACAACTCCTCTTCTGTGGGATGAAATCTGAACCCAGGAGGCACCTGAGATTGTCCATTCACAGATATGCTCATGATGCCTCAAACTGAATTAGAATTATGCACTAATTATGTATTAATAACTTAAACATTGTATTGAAAAGCCAATTAACTAATTATAACTAGACTAGCTAGTGCACTAATATTATATATATATGAGTTAATTGCTGAAAACATTATGTTTGCAGCTACATATATTGGTTGATGAGCTTAATTCTCATTTCATTTAATTTTGTCCATGCAATTATAACTAATAACAAGAGGTGGGTCCAGAAGATGGACCCACCTACCTACAAAAAGAAATAAGAATGAGAAAGCTGGTAAATAGAGATGACAATGAGGCGGGGCAGTGCTTGAAGACCCGACAGTGCGAACGCATGCGCGAGGATTCCCTTTGGGGGCGAAAGATCGGGATAAGTTTATAAATTTAAATTATGACAAAAAATATGCATACACTAACCATAATTAATAACTTTTTCTATTGTAAAAAACAACTATATGAAGTTTTTATAAAATTTTGGGGGGCAATTTGTAAATTAAGTCATTCATTCTAACTATTAAAAAAAAGGGTTAATTACAAAAAAATACCCTTGAATTTAAACCTAATTACAAAATAACCCAGCTAACTATCAAAATTACAAAAATACCTCTGAGGTTTTATTTTGTCTAACATTTACCCCCTTCATAAGCAATATACATTTCAAAATCCCCCTCATAGTTATAAAAATATTATAGTTTACTCTTTAATTTTAACACTGATTCAAACCCCATGGGTACTTTTTGTAATTTTGAAAGTTAGTTGGTATTTTTTTGTAATTAGTTCAAACCTTAGGGATACTTTTTGTAATTATCCCTAAAAAATTGAAAAAATTTCGGGGGAGGAAGATTTTGAAAATTTTGGGGAGACAACATCCCCTTGGTTCCGCCTGGACCCGACCTGCCCTACCCCGTCCACCCCATGTGGCGGGGCGGGGCTTCCTTGCGGGCGGGTCGACCCATGCTAGAAAAAAGTACTTATTCTAGGAGTTTTTCTCTTGTGTTTTGTATTAATAATAAGTTTTTTATTTTATATTTTTGTATTATAAGTTCATATTATTTATAAAAATTGTCATTATCAATATTTGTATAAATATAATATATAATCTTAAAAGTACATAATAATTACATTATCGTGTAGAATATATATGTAAAACATATATTAGATATATTAAAAAACATAAAAATACTTGGTGGGGCGGAGGTGATCTCTGGGCCCGCACCTCCGCAGTCAAGGGGAGGAAAGGGTCAAATTGTCATCCTGCTGGTAAATAGTTGGGTGGGTACCACTTGATGAATTGTGAGTAACAATAACACAGAGGGACTGCCTCCATCGAGAAAACTATGACCTTCGACCTTAAATTATCCCTACGAAAAGCACACATGGAATGAAATTGATTCATATTGTGCAACCACCTCAACGACAAAGAAAACATGATGGGTGAGGAGACAATGATGGTGTGTGGTGGGAGTTTGTGATGGGGCCTACCTTTATACTAATTTCTTGGATATATATGTATTTGCGTCACTAAAACTCAAAGACCTTGCTTAGTTACGTGTTTATCTATTAATTGGCTGTTGTGATTAATAATTCTAATTCTAATACATACGTAGTGTAGTACTTGTCAAAATCATATATACATGCATGTACCCACAAATTAAGATCAAGATATATGATGTGCATTGATCAGTTTCATTTTCCCCCAATTTTGCCGTCTTCCCAAGCTTTGTTATCTTTGGAAAGCAGATTAAGCATACAAAACATAAATTATAAAGAGGAAATGGTACAAAATAGCCATTTCCAAATTGCAAAGATTAAAAATAACCAACTTTTCCAAACACATCTTTTTTAACTATTTTGGGGTGTGAAATGACATTCATACCCTTTAAACATATGAATGGTCATATCACTACTACACAAAAGGGAATTAACTACGCGAGTTTTACATCGGTTCCTCAACGAACCGATGTAACAAAAACCGGTGGCATAATTGATAATAAAATAAAAACTTTACATCGGTTATATTAAGGAACCGATGTAAAACTGTAAACACGGTGGCATAATTGTAAATAAAATAAAAACTTTACATCGGTTCGGGATACAAACGATGTAGAGTTTCTTTTTTTTTTTTTTTTGAGAAATATGTAGAGTTTCTTTCATCTTGCCTTTTCGTCTCTCTTTTTCATCTCCTTCTCTCTCTACCTTCTCTCTCTCGGTCTCATGCCATTGAATCGCCCAAGCCATAGCCATTGATAGCCTAAGCAAAAATCTAAATCCCAAATCCTAGCACAAACCCCCATCCGGCGTTACATGCGAAACCTAGCCCCACCCCCGCATTCAACCCAAGTCATCATTTCGGACTTTTCACCTCTACGGCACCACAACAAACAATCACTTAGTTCATGTTTTCATCACCTTCTATCTCTCCCCATTTTTTATTTGAGTGATTTGATTCACATTCTATTTAGTTTTTCTCAATCGTAAAAAACCCTAACTTTTCCTATTACGTATACTTATATGCGTGTATGTACAGGGGCTGGATGACACGAAGAAGAGGCTGAAGGAGATGGAGGACGCCATCGCCGCTCTCCGCGAAATGCGATAGAAAGTGGAACAGGAGATGGCGCCGTTCAAGGTTCCCCTTTCCCAGTATAGCATCAATTTTTACTCTCATTTTTTATGTCTGCAGTATCTGAATTTTTTGAATTTTGTACTGCATTTTTTCGTTTTAATTAGTAAAATATCATATTAGTGTGGCAAGAAAGGTGTACGGTGCAAAAGATGTGGTACTGGGATAATGTTTTATGTTATCGTGTGCCTGGTGAAGCTTAGAGATCGATTATAGATGATTTTATTTCTTGAAAATTGATTCTATGAGGACTTATTTTTTGCAATTATTATCTTTGAATTACAATTTTAATTGATTAGGAGACCAATGACTTCAAAACAAATATCAAAATAGTGTTTTTCACCTTCTTAAGCTCTAAGCCAAATAAGCCCTTTTGGTCCAAGATCGAACAACACATTCTTGTACAAGATAAAACATGTTTTAGCAAAATGGACCATGTTTTATGATGGTCAAAGTTGAGAAATGAGTGATTAAGGCATGCGGACTACATACATTTTCTGATCTTGATATAGCGAGTGTCATCCTTTAGGCAAAAGCTCATGTTCTAGCAAATTGAACCCTAAGATACATGATACACCAAGGAAGAAACATGTGTGTTGGTGCATGTAAATAGCCTATTTTGTTTAGTGCTTGAAGCTTAAAATATTAGCACGATATTTGTGGTCAATACTTCCAACAAATTTGACTGGCTTCATATTTTTATGTTCATATTTCTTGTTTACTGCAGATCCAAGATTTTTGGATTTTGGTTTGTGTTTTTCCTTTTATTTAGTAATATTGAATTACGAGTATATCTTTGAACTCCTATTGTTTGTTGAATGACCAAACGAGTTGTTCTTGAACATTGATTTTTGGTAACTACGGTTTTGTACTTATCTCGATTTGGTTCTCCCCGCGCCTCTATTTTTTTAATCGGACATTCAACATTGCATTCGTTTGCATTTCTTGTTTGCAAATTCTTGCTTATCCATCCTTTCTATCCTGTTTTTGGGGTTAATATGTTCTGTTATGATTTAGCTTTTATTGGTCTTGAGCAATCTACATTGTTCAACTTGTCAAGATTTTCCCATTATTAAAGGTCATTTTGTTAAAAGATTTCTGAAATTTGTTTCTCTTAGGGCGATGTTGGTAATATTGATTTTTGTGGTCATTAATTTTTGAACAATCGATTTTATGAAATCATTGATGTCCGAAACTACCACTAGCAAGATTGTTGCGTTCCTTTTTCGGGGCGATCTAGAGTCATGCTATTTCTCTATTTCGAAATGGTGAGATCTTTAAGATAGATATTAACTTGTTCTAGAAACCCATTGCATGCTTTGGTTGTTTAAAATCGTATGATGCCTTCACGATTACATATCAAGGTCGATTTTGAACATTTATAGTGTTTATGATCGGGTTCTCTTCTTTATCTCTCTGCCTATTTTCACCATTCTTTTTACATTTGGTGAGTTCAACTTGCTTATTGCTTTAAACAAGTGTGTTTGCAATTTCTCATTCTTGATTGTCTAATGCCAACAAATTTGACCCGCTTCAATAGCATAAAATATTTGTGCATAAAATTTGACTCGTTTCTTGCTTGTCCGTGAATTATGTTTTATGTTTAGCTAATTATCCGAGGAATATATGCGTGGTGGGATAAATGCATTGGTGGGTGGATCAATTGAGGGCAATTCTTGATATTCATAAGTTGACAATATGGAAACATGGGTTGAAAAGTCCGAGATCCTATTATTTGATAAAATGTGGAGAGTTTCCCATTTGTTCTCTTTGCACTCTTGTTCAAAGGGTTATTATTTGTTGATTTGTTGTTGTTTTCTACCGGGAATTGGTTCTTTCTCGAGCATATCATGATATTTTTGACAAGATATATATAATATATATATATTAAAAAAACAGTTTTATAATCATCATACTAGATCAAATTTCTTATTTAATGAAATTATACAAATCTTCATAGATTGCTGTCAATGTTTGAGGAATCTCCAAAGAAATTTTATTGCATTACGATTGTAATTTGATCCCACCGAGCTCATTATGCATATTATAAATGATAAGTGGTCATTGTCAATTTATTCATAAATTCCTATTTCATTCTGTTACACTCAATTGTTTAATAGTTAAGCATCTTTTTGTTGTTTAATTTGGAACCTTTGATAACATAGTTTAAGACGACGAGGAAGAATGGTTCGAGATCAATTTTTGCAAATTCCAAAAAAGCAAGATGCCATTCAAAACCAATACGAGTTCTTTGTACAAAGAATGGGAGGGCCTCCACTATACAACCAAAGAAGAGGTATCAAGACGAACCATAATAGTATTGATAAGTCGCATTCTCAACCTTTAATCGGAGATTGTTCCAACATTTTCGAGAAGATGATGAATTGGATCGTCGGCGCGCAGAATATTGTTTTGGGACATTTTTCATGTATTGGAATGATATGCTTTGGTATGATTGTAACTTTTCGGGATATGCAATTACTAGAATCCTTTTTGTGTCATATTTGTATGTAATTTTCATTAATGGAGAAATTAAACTTATGTAGGTTGTTGAATGTGGTGGGAACATCTTTTGTTGTGTGTATTTGATTGGTAGGATTTGTGTCGAGTTGTTCTTTTGCTTTATGGAATTTCGGTTTTATTTTGATGTATGAAATTGCAGATTGGTTTCCGTTTTATAAAACAGGTTTAAAAAAATGAAAATATTACATCGGTTTGTAGTAATAGACCCAAATATTTACATCGGTTAATTTCGCAACCGATGTAAAATAGGACAATATTTACATCGGTTTATATATAGCCGATGTAACAAGTGGAAATGTCTACATCGATTTCTACAGTAACCGATGTAAAGGGTTCCTTTTTGTTTGGATTTACATCGGTTGTGGAAAGTAACCGATGTAAATGACCCACTAGGTTACATCGGTTTCTTTAATAACCGATGTAAAAAAATATTTCCTACATCGGTTCTGTAACCGATGTAAAAAAGGTGCCTTTTTCACACTATGCTGGTTTCTACATCGGTTGAAAAACCGATGTAAAATGGTCAAATAACCGATGTAAAAGGCCTGTTTTGTAGTAGTATATACTTCTCTTTTCACTTATCTCTATGTATTTTCTTACTCTTTCTTCCAAGTTTTATTTTTAAAATCGAATCTGTATTTTTCGTTTTCAAATATGCAATATGGGTGTTGAATTATAGATATCAAAAGTGGATTAATTTGATATATTATAGGCAAAACAATTTCTAACGCAAAAATTATTTGAATTCAAACTTTTTGGAGAAAAACAAAATAATCAAGCATACGGTGTTCGAGTTACACTAACTCGAGCTACGATGAATCGCTACGATGTTCGAGTTACACTAACTCGAGCTACAAAGATTAATCACCTTTTTTTTTCTAACACTCGATTTTTAATCTTTAAAGATTTTCTTCGCCCATCAAACACTCGATTTTTAATATTTAAAGATGTGTTGAATTCGAGTTATATGTAACTCGATTTCGAGTTACCCATCATCTTCTTCGGCAGCCCCTTTACACCATTAACAACATCTGAAGCTTCACAAAAACGAACTATCCCATCTAAACCCTAGAATTTCTGCAAAACCTACAACAAATCCTAACCTAAAAAAAGTATAAATAATCTAAATAAACAAAAATCCATGAAATTACACAAATGTAGAAAATGGGATAGAGGTCAATGCGGTCTCTATCTTCTTCTTCGCCATCAATGTCGCCGATTTTGAAAGTTTTGGGGGTCGGTCATTGTGGTTTTTTCGAGTTTTGGTGTGGTTGGTAATGTTAGACTTGAAAAGGGCTTTTGAATTACTAAAGGGCAAGTTTGAAATTTCACACCCTAAAATGACTAAAAAAGATGTGTTTGAAAAAGATGGCTAAAAAACATTTTTAATTGGCCTAAAAGGCTAAAAAAAAAAACTGCCTCTAAATTAAAATGATATGAGACGAACCCGCAGGTTTGGAGATGATCACCGATTCGGTTCGAATCGGAATCAAATTGTTGGCTACGGTTTCGATTAAAATTGTAACCAGGAACCACTTTGACACGGTCTGATTACGGTCCCCCTATTTTGAAATTATATATGAACCGGCACGCCAGTTTGTCTTTTCTTTTTTTTCACATTGGTTGTGCAAGTCATATTTTAAATGTATGTGTTCAAGATTGGTTATCTACTTGAAAAGATGAAGATGTCCCGTTGGCTATTGTAAACGCAGTATAGTATTTAACTAAACATACACCTCTTACTTCATAAATGGGCTAGATTTTGCAAACATTAACTTGGGTTTGCATCCTAAAAAACTCTCAAATAGATGTGCCAAATCGTTGAAATCTTCGGATAAATTCCTAAAATTTATCAATATATTGTCATATACGTAGAAATACGTTATGTGCGTTTATATCGAACAACTATGTGAGATGACACCGAAGAATTAATGGGACACATGCTCTAATTTATGTGAGATGCCACCGAAGAATTACTCGGTGTTTATTGTCCCACTTAAATTAATTCGGTATTAGTTGTGTGTTAAAATTGCACTTTTTCTAATTTTTTAATTTCATGTCCACGTTTATGGCCATGTGCTCCTCAAATGATGACAAAATGGTTAAAATATTTTACAATGTATGTTTAGTTGGTAAACTATTATATCCTTAAATAAGATTAGATGCTTTAGAAGAATTTATTATTAGAAAGTTATTAAGATGCTTTATTTCTTATTAAAAAATTGTTAGAAATTTATTACGATTCTTTATTTCCTATAGTAAAATTGTACTTTGCATGTAAATTGTAATTTTATACTTTATATTTTTTGTACTTTGTATTTAGGGCAGTAAACGATTCGAGCCGAGCCAAGCTTAATAAATTTATACTATATATTTTTTGTACTTTGTATTTAACCCATTTGTCATATGTTCGTTTAATTTTATACACGTTCAAGCTTGACTTGAGCTTTGATTCACATTTTAAAAAATATTTTCGTGTTCGGCTTAATAAATTTTTTCAATGCTTGGAATGTGTTTGTGAACATGTTCGTTTGGAGTTCATGTTCATTATGTTCACGAACAATTAATAATTTTGTTTTGCGAACAATAACAAACAAAAATAATTACTTTTTTCGTGAACAATAAACAAACAAATATTTATTCAAACCTACAGATGAGAATACACATAAATTATTGTCAAAAAATAAACACACATAAACTGACTAAAAAAGTGACAAGTGTGCCAAACTAGAATAGAAATAGTTGGAAAAATATTCAAAACTGTTTTCTTTTTGTGTCCAACATCAATCAAATTTAGACTACCCTCCAACCCTTAAGCTCCAAATATACCGCCAACTGTAGGGTCTTCAAATCTTTTTATTTTCATTCAAACAAAATCTCTTTAATTCTTTTTTTTTTTTCAAATAGTCGAGCTATTAGCCAAGTCCTTAACGAAATGTTGATGAACAAGTCTAAAAACAATATTATACGAGCTTGTTCATGAATATCTATAAACGAACACTAAACAAGCTTGTTCACAAGCTTTTATAGAATTGTTCAAGCTCTATTCGTTTATTAAACGAGCCCTAAAATGTGTTTATTTATGCTCGTTTAACTAAATAAACGAACATAAACAAACGTTATCCGAGCATATTCACGAGCTATTTACCGAATGCTCTGTTCACTTACAGTCCTATTTGTATTTATAAATCAACTCTTAAAGTTAAAACATTTTTTTCCAAACTCAGCCTCAAATAATACAATTTAATTTATAATTCATCAATTCAAAAAAACTTATAAACCGGCAGTTAAAATAGTAACCGTAACCAAACCACCACGTTAGCAATTTGACGATGAATTCAGTTCCACCTTCCACGGTTTTTGAACTGATCGTTCCGAACCATTGAATACGTATAAAACAAGTCTAAATTACATTTTGGAAAGATTTCAGATTTTTGTTTGTAAAATACTATTTTCACACATACAAACATACAGTGTCTATTATATGGCTAGATTGTCAATTCAGAAATCACCTTTTTATCTCTAAAATCATCATGAGCAGGGCCATTATATGCCTTATTTAGTTAGGGAACTTAATTTTTAGCGGTCTCCATTATAATGATGAGCTTTGCTCCTCCAAATTCCTTCCCACTAATCATTAATTGATATATCTGTAATTGACAATGCAACCACTCCATATTTTTAACTAGCTACCTTGTGACTCGCACTGTTGATCAATTTATTTTTTCCTTAAAAAATATTGACCTTTTTTATTTCTTAATTGCCCGTGTGTGTTATTAAATTGAATCTAATAACGCTCTTTGTTATTGATGGCCATGGATTTTGTCGGACGGGAAAATAGGAAAAGAATGATTTGGAAATAATAGGAAATCGAATTGTAGGGATTCGATCCCCAAGTCTTCATTAAAAAAACTCTCTCTGTACTCCTTTTCCTCTCCCTTCTCTCTAACCCAAAAACCTAAACCTAATATCCTCTCCCCCTCCTTCACCCCTCCACAGCCGCCACCCTCATCCCTCCCTCCCTCCCCTTCCCTCCTTCCTCCCCCCGTCCATGCTTTCTGCCGGAGGGCGGGGCGATGGCGGTTCCTTGTGATATTCGAAGATGAACGATATTTTTCGTTCCAGGATGAAAGCGAGTCGGAGCTCCACGGAGGTATCTCGGAGTTGAGTAGATGATGGGTTGCAGCAGTAGAGTTGGGTGAGGGAAAGGCAATTTTTTTTGTTTTTTTTTTTCTCGTTCTTTAGCTATAGCTGTTGTTTTTTCTTATTTTGTTTGTATTTTTTTTCCCGGTTGATTTGCGAAACTCGTAGGCGTATCGGTTTTTTCTGTTCGGTATGTATGTAGTGGTTGCTCGTGCCCGGTTTGATTTTTTTTGGTGTGTTACGCCTCCTTTAAGGAGTCTTTGAAGTCTCCTACGTGGAGTGGTTTAGTTTGGGGTGGGTAGGTTTTTAGTCCATGTTGTGAATCAATTGGTCTTACCAATTCCCGGCAACTCTTAGTCGATCTTTGCTTTCTCTTAGCCCGTTGGCTACGATTGTAGTTGTAATTTTACTTTTTGAGTTGTTATAATAAAATACTATCGTTCGACAAAAAAAAAAAAAAGATCCCGATCTTCATTAAAGCCGACAAAAGCCATCGGGCCAATTCACAAAATCGATTGGGTTGGTCGGTCCAAAATCGTTGGGCCGCTATTTTGCCCAAATTTCCAAGCCGATCCCAATTAGGCAACTACAACTACGATACTACTATTCCAACAACTCTAACTATCGGGATCAAGCGCAAAGTTTTGACTCTTGAACATATTCGCCGGGATAAACCTTTCAATGACATAATCGGAAGCAGAGTCAACCGTAATTGGATGGGCTAGAAACGGTTATACTATAAGTGTAAGGGTCTCATATCGAGACGGAGCTTGATATTCCTGGTTCACGTCCCGGAAACTTTTTCTCGATGCATATCCGATTATTATTTTGATAATTCATGGCACTTCTTGGCTGATTTTGTGCTTCGATGTTCGATTTCATCAAACAAATCTTCTTGTCCGGATTGCTCCGGATCCGCAGGGAGGGTTTGGCGTCGGTCGATTTATGGAGAGGTCATCTCTCGTTTGGCCTACAAGCCCAAAACGATCCTCGTCTCTGGAAGGACGAGTACCAAAAGGTTGATGAATGGGCATCTCCGACTTTATTGGGTGCTTTCACAGTCGGGTCCTGTTGGTTTTAGACAGGTTGAAGCGACTGCATCAGAATAAGAGCGGATTTACGGAATTTCTTCACATTTGTCTGCTTGAAAGCGTCTTTTATGGACAAAGTCAAAGTACTTCTTTCGAACTTTACAAACACATTTTTACAAATTAAATTCATTGGGCCGGTCGGAACCACTCGGGCTCGGTCCGGACCAGAGTAGGCCCGATCCATTTCATGCACATAAAATTATAGCCCAGCCCAGACAACTCTAGGACTGGTCCGATCGGCCCACGAATCGGGCCGAAAATTGTCATCTCTACTTTTCATCAATGATATGTACTAAAAAATAAATAAAATTGAAATAATATAGGGAAATTGGACGCAAGGGTTTCACTCACTTGACGCCCATTTGCATTGTTAATGGATCCATATTTAATGGGCATCAAGAGTTGGTACCTCTAGGCTCTAACCAACATTCTCTGCATTTTTATGAGCCCAGCCCAATTTGGGTTTCCCACGTGTGAACCGTCATCAAGACAACTTCACCCCTTTCTTTATTTTATTCGTAAAAAGAAAATCCGAACAGTATTAAATTTGGACTTTAATTATAATTTATAAAATTTGATTTTATTTACTTGTAAAACTGATTCTTTATCGTGTTCAATGAAAAAAATGGACAATCCTTTTTATTTTTCTCGCTAAATGATTTGGCAATGTCTAATGACACTCCACCCCTTCCTTTTATTTTTGTCGCTTAATTATTCTCATCAATATTATTCATCGCTATGGGTTCCTTGATAATCTTATTTGACATTTACTTTTACCAAAAATTTGGTTTCAAACAAAGAACATCTTCTATATGGTATTATCAAAGACTTGTGATTGGAAAGTTGAACTGCGACTGGCACAAAACAGTCATAGATATATTTAGATTTATGATTGTATTGAATCACTTAGACTTCATTAGATTTATGATTGTATTGAATCGTTGAGGTTTCATTTGGATTGATGAGTTTGAAGTTAAGGATTTCTTACTTACGATAATTATTCATTGAGATTTATTTGGATTGTTTAGTACTTATGTTGGATTTTAAATCAGTTTTTAATGGAGTCAATTGAATTCCCTCCCAAATTCTCTTTTCAAATCCAAATCACATGCAACCTTGTCAAATTTCCACTCAAGCAATTTCTTATGCGCTTGTTAGATATCGATCCCATTTGCCGAGTCCGTACGCCATAGCCGAATAATGATTCCAATAATTTAACTAATAAACTATTACAATGTATTCAACCGGGATAGAGATTACAAGTCTTTTTCTAATTAAGCAATAAACTTGAAAAAGCAAAGCAGCATGCGAGGGAAGGCACTTTCCCATTCGAGAACCAAGCAAAAAGGCTAAAAGCTACAAAAGCTAAAAGCTACAGATTAAGGTTTTAATCTTAACTCACAGTGCTCCCGTCGAATCGAACCACTTTGTCACACAACACAAGACAAAATAAATTGCAACTATAAAGAATGTAAAAGAACTCGAAAAATAGGAAATAGAATGGAAGGATATCACCTGATGTTTCAAGCCGAGCTTAAATCTCCAGGACAACAGCTGCGATTTGGACAACCTCAAAGGCTTGAAGTTCGAGCGGACTTAGGCTCAGATTACTGTAGAAAACCGACCCCCAAAACCGTCACTAGCAAGCCAAAATCATGGACCAAGATTGGCCATTCTAACCCCAGCCCAAACGCCACCGGAGAACACCCACCGGAACCTCGAATCGGAAACCCACAAAGAGATGAGCCAAAATCAGACTCACCCAAACCCTAGGCAGAGAACCGAACCAACACACGAAGGTTGAACGGATTGAACCCTCACAATATTTCACTGTCGAAGAATCTCAAAAGATCCACAAAGAATCAGTTGAAAAAGCACCAGAAATATTAGAGAGAAAAAAGGGAAGAATGCCGTTGGAATTGGATGAGAAAAGAGGCTGGTACTATTAGGGTTTGGTGAGAGGATTAATAAATCAAATGAATGGTGTATATTGAAACCCTATAATGGACGGTCAAGATATAAAGTCCAAGATCCGCGGGTTTATCACACGGGTTCAACACGACCCGATTCCAAGTGGGGCTGGCAACAAATGGGCTGGGGTTTTGGGGCCTAGAGAAATAAAACAAATGGGCCAATAACAAATATTGGGCCACAATTACAACATTCTCCACCTTGGCCCAATACCGGTTCACTATATACGGGGTAAACAAAAAACAGTTTTCATCATCGCCTTTTTTTTCATTTATTTATTGCACTCACAGTACAATAATTGATTATAAAATGCACGTAGCAAGCTATAATCAGAAAACCAACCAAGCACAGTTCCAACTCAATCACCTGTATCAAAATTCAAAATTTTTAGACAAGACAGAAATTTACTAACACGTAAACACTTAGTTCCCATATCTGCAGGGTTAAATTCAGAAGGTATCTTTTCAAGACAGACTATACCCTTCGCAACAACATCACGAATATAATGAAATCTAACATCAATATGTTTAGTCCTCTCATGAAAAAACAGGGTTTTTACGGTTGAATTCAGGCCGACTATCGAAAAACTCAACAACATCACCTTTAAGAAAGCCATTTCGATATTAATCCCTTTAACCAAATAGCTTCTTTTAAGGCCTCGATTCTGAAACATATTCGATTTAGTCGTAGACAAAGCAACAATATGTTGTAATCGAGATTTCCAAACTCACACAGGGAACCACACAAAGTAAAAACATATGAAGTTGTTGATTTTTTGTTATCTCTATCATTAGCATAGTTGGAATCAACATAACCCTTCAATTTAACACCTTGACAAATTTAGTAAATTTCACCCTAAATTTACTGAGAATGTTTCAAGTACCTTAACAACCATTTCAATGCATTCCAATGAGGCATACCAGGGTCGGACATATATCGACTTAAACAACTCACAAGATAAGCAATATCCGGGCTAGTACTAACCATCAAATACATAACTAACCTATAGCATTTGAATAAGGCACACTTTTCATAACATTCACATCATGATCAGTTTTAGGAGACTGTTCTTTACTCAATAGAAAATGACCAGCTAAAGGCACATTAACAGTTTAGAATCAGCCATAGAAAATTTACTAAAAATCTTTTCAACAAAAGAAATCGATTTAGAAAAATCACGAGTTTTTCTATCTCTAAAGATGTTCATTCCTAAAATTCTTTTAGCATCTCCCAAGTATTTCATGTCAAACTTAGCACTTAGACGCTTTTTAACATGCTCAACAGTTTTAACACAAGGACTAATTAACAGCATATCATCGACATAAATTAATAAGAAAACATGAACTTTAGCATCTTTTTTAAAATACAAACAATGATCATAAGAACTTCGTTTGAATTCCAAAGACAACATGCAATCATCAAATTTCTTGTTCCAACATCTAGGAGACTGTTTTAAGCCATACAAGGATTTTTTTAAGTAAACAAATAAAACCAGGATTCTTTTTATCAACAAAACCAATAGGCTGCCACATATAGATTTTTTCATCTAAATCACCATGCAGAAAAGCAGTTTTGACATCCATTTGTTTTAATTCCCAATTAAACTGAGCACACAAGGCAAACATAATTCAGACAGTAGTAAACTTCAATACAAGAGCAAAGATTTTTGTATAATCTATCCCCTCTTTTTGAGTAAATCCCTTAGCCACTAACCTAGCTTTAAATCTAACAGATTCACATTCATTCTTAACCTTAAACACCCATTTACAGTCCACAACAGAACAATTAGCGAGGTTTAGGCACAAGAATCCAAGTATTGTTAACATGCAAAGAATTTATTTCCTCTTTCATAGCATTTAACCACTCAGCAGAATTTTTAGATTTTAGAGCTTCTTCATAAGATTTAGGCTCAGAATTATCAATAGAGTCAAACACACTAAAAACAAATGAAGTCATATGAAAATCATCAAACCTAGCAGTCGCCTAATGTTTCGTCTTGCCTATCTCTAACAAGTTGATAATCATGCAGATTTTTTTTTTTGGTTCATTTTCTTCGATGATTTCATCATGCACAAGCAGATCATCATGATTTTCGGCAAAACAGTTCAAAATCATGCAAATCGGTTCATTTCGAGCATAACAGTTCGATTTCGAGGCATATTTTCATGATTTTCATGCACAACAACATCGGAAAAACATCCACACTAGGAACATGCTCCACCTTATTAGGTGTACCATTTTCGAGAATCAGTCATAGGCATAGATAAGCACGGCATTTGATTCATTAAATGTCACGTCCCTACTAATTAAAACTTTAAAACCAGGTTGAGATTTTAACCACACTATAACCTTTAACACCTTCGAGATAACCAAGAAAAACACATTTCACACCCTAGGTTCAAGTTTATCAAGTTTTTGATGTGCAAACGCAGAACATCCAAACACTTTCAAGTTAGAAAAATCAATTTCCTTACCCGTAAACACAGATTCGGGTATTTTACCACTTAAAGGCACGAGAAGGAGATCGATTAATCACATAGGCAACATTAAAAACAAAGCTTCACCCCAAAACTTTTTGAAAGTCCAGAACAAACAAGCATACTTCTCACCCTTTCAAGTAAAGTTCGATTCATACGTTCCGCTACACCGTTTTGTTGCGGTGTATATGGGACTGTTTTATGCCGTTTTATACCAGATTCAGCACACAAATTATCAAATAGCTGATTACAAAATTCAAGTCCATTATCGGTTCTTAGGATTTTAATTTTCTTGTCTGTTTGATTTTCAATTAAAGTTTTTCCACTGTTTAAATACATCAAACACATCAGATTTGTTTTTCAACAAAAACACCCAAACTTTTCTTGAGAAATCATCAATAACAGAAAGAAAATACCTAGAACCACCATGAGTAGTCACACTCGCAGGACCCCACACATCGTCATGCAAATACTCAAGAATTTCAGAACATGTAGATTTATTAGGAGAAGAGGAAACATGAAATTTAACTTTAGAATGTTTGCCAAGAACACAAGAATCACAAAATGGCATACAAGACAATTTATCTTTTCCAAAATAGCCATTTTTCTGCAAATTTCAAGACCTTTAGCACTCATATGACCCAAACGTTTATGCCATAAATCAGTTTTGTCATTTTCAGAGCCACACACAGCATTCACAGAATTTTGCAAGCCAGATTCAAGTTCAGCAATACAAACATACAAATTTCTCCTTTTCACAGCTTTGAAAATTACCAAGTTACCCTTTAAAATTTTCATTAAGTCTTTTCCCCATTTCCCCTCTAAACCATCATCCTTAAGAGCAACACACGAAATCAGATTGCTACACAAATCAAGCACATGCCTCACATTTTTCAAAGTCAAAACATAGCCAGAATCAAATTTTAAACATACATCACCAATTCCAACAATATTACATTGTTTTTGATTAGCCAATGACACAGAACCATGCAAAACTTCTTCATAATTAGAAACAACCTTTTAAATGGTGTCATATGAAAAGTGCAACCAGAATCAACAAGCCATTCAGTTTCACACACAAAATTTGAACGCACAGAATTCACATCAGCAAACTTTTCATAAACCATAAAGACATCAGGCACATTTTCACTCGTAGAAGCCATATTAGCATGCTCGTTTGTTTAAAATTCTGATTTTCTCTTTTATTAGGGCATTCCCTGACATAATGAGCACTTTGACCACATTCATAGCACTTCCGATTATTAGGCCTGGAGACTTAGACCTAGAATTACTCTTTTCCTTTTTCTTAGCGAATTTACGGTTGTTATTATTACCGGTTTATTAAACCTGTTTTGAGAATGTCCTCTCACATGCATAACCTCACCAGAATTTTGCCTAGAACTTATTGACTTTTAAATCCAATTCTTTGCTTTTAAGGCCATTCACAACAGTGTCAAGTGTGATCGTGTCCCTACCATACTTAATAGCAGATTTAACATCACCATAAGACTCAGAATAGCATTCAAAAGCACAATCGGAGTATAATCATCAATATTCTTATCACCCGTCAACAACTTAATATCTTGAATTAATTTGGTAAACACATCCAAATTTTCATCAATCTCTTTGTTTAAGTCAAGTTTAAATATGAAAAAATTTCAAGCAAAAACAACTTACTAGGCAAAGAAGTTTCCATATACAATTCTTCTAATTTTTCCCACAAAGCTTTTGCCAAGTAAGTTTACCAACTTTTCTAAGCACAGTCGAGTCGAAAGGTTCAAAATAATAGAAAAATAAGCATACTCATCAATTTCAAGTTTCTTTTTCAGTGTATCTTTTTCAAAGATAAACACCACTAACAACCTTATAAACCTTTTTTTGGATTAAAATCCCTTTTATTTTTTGTTGCCAAATCAAAAATCAGTTTTTCCATTAAACGGTTCAAGATTATAACTAGGCACAACCATTTTCACAAAAAACACAACAGCTTTTTGAAAAACACAAGGCGCACAAAGCAAGTTATAATCACGAACAAGCAACAAACACACGAAAATTGAATACAGCAGAAGCGCAAATAAAGGCCACAAATAGGAAACCCCTCGCACCACGTAATTCCACTACACTCGCGGTGTAGGGTCAAGCGGCTTTTACGCTCGGAGTTTCCTTAATACTAAATAAAAGACCGAAAAGACGATCAACCACGTAAGAGCAAATAAAGCGGATATGGGATCACACAAAATCCCGGCAAAAATAAAGACCAAAGAAATAAACGCGGCAAGCGATATTTACACTACTGGCGATAAACCCGCGAAGCGCTCTACACTACTAAAAGCGATAAAAAGGAGTTCAAGCCTCTTTACTGAGCGAAACCCTAGGGTAAGAGTTTCATCGCCGCCACCACGGGGATGCTCGATACCATCTGTTAGATATCGACCCCGAGAGCGGAGGCCGTACGCCATAGCCGAATAATGATTCTAATAATTTAACTAATAAACTATTACAATGTATTCAAATTTACGGGATAGGGATTAGGGATTACATGCCTTTCTCTAATTAAGCAATAAACCTGAAAGCAAAGCGTAGTGCGATGCACACACACAAGGGAATACACTTTCCCATTCAAGAACCAAGCAAAAAGACTAAAAGCTACAAAAGCTAAAAGCTACAGATTAAGGCTTTAATCTTAACTCAATCGCTCCCCGTTCGAATCGAACCACTGTCACACAACACAAGACAGAAATAAATAGCAGCTATAAAGAATGTAAAAGGACTGAAAAATAGGAAATAGAATGAAAGAATATCACCTGATGTTTCAAACCGAGCTTAAATCTCCGGGACAACAGCTGCGATTTGGACAGCCTCAAAGGCTTGAAGTTCGAGCGGACTTAGGCTCAGATTATTGTAGAAAATCGACCCCCAAAACCGTCACTAGCAAGCCAAAAACATGGAACAAGATTGGTCACTCTAACCCCAGCCCAAACGCCACCGGAGAACACCCACCGGAACCTCGAATCGGAAACCCACAAACAGATGACCCAAAATCGGACTCACCCAAACCCTAGGCAGAGAACCGAATACAATTTTACAAATATCATTCACCAATCTTTCTCAAGGGTTCAACCCAATTGAGATTAAAAAGAAGAATTCTTACCAATTAATCGGATAAGTCGAATGATAATGATGAAATACGAGAAATATAAACTCAAAAAATATAGAATTTAAGTAGAGAATCATTTTGAGTGAATTGTGTGTGAAATTTGCAAAGGGGTTCAATTTTTAGAAGAAAAAGATCAAACATGACGAAAAGAAGAACATAAACAATTTAACTCTGAAAATTGGCACATGTAACCGGTCGTAAGTGCTCGACCGGTCGACATCATGGTCGACCAGAACATGTGCTTTTGTTCATTTTCTGTTCGATTTTGTAACCAAAAATTTGATTTTTCATCCCTAAGTTTTAAAAATGCACAAAATGCAATCATAGACCTCATTCAATATACATAATGCCTAAACAAGCTCGAATTGAGGTAAAAGACTCGCGGTTAAAAGTTTAAAAAATTCATGAGTTAATCTTAAGACGGAATTTTGCACAAGAGCATAGTAATATCGAATAATATAGACAATATAAAACAACATAGAAGTTGGACAAGTAACACATACTATGCTATTTAAGGAATCAACAAAAGTTTGATAAAACAAGTGCTTATTGAAAATCCATTTAAGGTCTCTTTTGAAATTTAAAAATCCGAGAGTATAAAATTGAGACCTCATTTTTAAGAAACATTTTTATAAAGAATTTTGACAATCAATACAAAAATTAAAGACATGAAAATGTGCAATAATTATAAAAGACAATATGAAATGCATACTTCAAAAAGAGGATAAGAGTTACCAATTTCGTCATTGCCAAGGGTTGTATCTTTTCCCATTGTTGATTATACCTTCTTCTTGAAAAATAATTTTATTGATAATATCTCCTCGTTCGATCATATGACGCGATCATTTGTTGTCTATATGACAATTTAAAATTCCTTTGTTTTTGTTGCGCCGAGTACCTAACATAAAATTTTCTTGTGGTACCGTCAAGTGTTTGGGTCCTTTGGGATTAACATTGAGACTTTTAGGTCTTCAATAATAATTAGAACTATTTTTAACCCGACAAGTATTAGTCGTGTGACCAATTTTACCGCAATAGGAACATGTAATAGTTCTAGAAGCATAATGACCAACATGCATAGAGACTTGGTTCTTTTTCTTATCATTTATACCATTAGGCTTATAACCGAGTCCTAGATTCAAATGATCACAACGTTGAACATCAAGAATTTTGGTCATCTTATCAGTACTCAAATTAAATTTCATCATATCCTTTTTCATGCAATCAATATCTTTAACATGAGTACTATTTTCTTCTTTAAGAATTCTAACCTTATCAAGTGTAACATTATGAGCACTAGTAAGAGATACATAAGAAGCATGTAAACTATCCTTTTCATTTTTTATGGTGTTGAATTTCTTTTTCAAATTTTTGTATTTAAAGAGCAAAGCTTTGAAACTCATTTTGAAGCTCATCAAAATCATTTTGCAATTCATCATAATCATCATGCAATTCATTACTAAAAGAAGAAGAAGGGTTAGAGCGTACCTCATTGTTTTCTTCGATTCCCATTAGACATTGCTCGATTTCTTCATCGTCGGAAGTTGCAAGAAACTCATCCCAAGTTGTTATAATATTCGGTTGAGAAGTGGATGCTTTTGAATTACTCCTTTTATTTGCATATGCTTCATAAATGATAAGATTTCCAATAAGCTCATCAAATTTAGAGTTTCTAAATTTTGAGCTTCCATGATAGCCGTCACCTTTTCGGACCAAGAACCTGGAAGAGCATTTAAAACTTTGGTAGTTTTGTCTTCTTCCGAAATGACTTTTCCGAGTGCCCACAATGAATTAACGATGTTGTCTAACCTTTCTGCTATTTTTGAAATCCCTTCACCCTCGATCATTGTGAAATTTTCGAAATCTTTAACAAGTATTATTTTTCTAGCTTGTTTGACTTTCTTGGTGCCTTCATAGATAGTTTCTAATTTTTTTCATACATCATGTGCTGACCTTATTCCTCTTATGCGATTGTACTTGGTGGCGGTGAGTGAACAATGTAAAATATTCAAGGCCTTACCGTTTAGAGAGAAAGCTTTCTTGTCGGCATCATCGAATTCTTTGAAACTTTTGGGGACCAAGGAGCTGTCCTCCAATTTCTTCGTTGGTTGAGCTATGCCTTCAATAACCACATTCCATATATCGAACCGGCACCCTTGAAGAAAGCACTCCATTCGGTCTTTCCAAAATGCGTAATTGTTGGCGTCAAAAAGCGGTGGCTTGTTGGTGGAGATGCCGGTGGTGAGGTAGCTTTCGTTCGTAGCCATGGATCTTTCCTCTTTACTCGCGGTGTGGAACGATCTTACCAAAGAGTTTGGCTCTGATACCACTTGTTAGTCCAAGTGGCTACGATAATCTAGAGGAGGGGTGAATAAATTATGTTGATTTTTCGCAATTCACCCTCTTTTTCGAATGATCAAGCAAAGACAATAATGAAAGTGCGGGAAATAAACAACACGCCTCGATTTATAGAGGTTCAACCCACCTAGGGCCTAGTCCTCTACCACCCCAAAGTATCTCGGGATGGATTTCAAAACGAAATTTTTTTATTAATAATTACCAAAATTATTACAACATCACCTTTGAAGATTACCACAATCTTCTAACACCACATCTTTGAAGATTACCACAATCTTCTAGATACGGCACCTTGTGAAGATTACCACAATCTTCCACCTTGAAGAGCACCAAACTCTTCCACAAGAAGATCACCACAATCTTCTTACACCTAACACATAAGATCACCCAAGTGTGTTCTTACCACAAGAACACTCACAAGGATATCTTGTGTTGAATGACGAACACAAATTCAAGATTACTACTCGATAATGAATTATACAATTGAAGTGCAAGTGTAATCAAGAATCAAGCCTAGACCTCAAGATGTGACAGTGAAATACTTAGGCTATAAATACAACAAGAATGTTGAATATCAAAGCTTAGAGAACTTTGCAGAATTTCTTGTTGTGTTGTTTGCTTGTGTGTTGTATTTGTTGCTTCAAATCTTCCTCTATTTATAGGAGAGTCTTCAAGATTGGATCACCAATATAGGCTCCTCATATTTGAATTTTGTCTACAAAAAGAAGATCACAAGATCCACAAATAATGTACAAAATTGATAAAGTGATAAAAGTAAATCTAGTTGTCTCCCACAGGTTCAATATCCTCAGATTTTGAACTGGTCGACCCAGTCGATCAGTATAAAAGATTTGAATTTAAACCATTAAATCTGGATCCCGCACAGGTCGACCGGGGGGTCAACCGGTCGACCACCTGGTCGACATGTCCCTGCAAGTTTCAGAAAGATAGAAACTGAGAGGACAGTGGGCTGGATCCTTGGGGTTAACCCATGTGGTCGACCGGTCAACCAGCCGGTCGACTGGTCGACCAGTTGGTCAACCCTTCCCTGGTACAATTTTGTTTGAAAATGTGGAATCTTAATCTTCAGGCACCGGTTGACCTAGGGGTCGACCGGTCAACCAATTCCAGGGAGTTTTTCGGACCGTCAAAAATTTTGACTTAATTTTTCGAGCGTTGTTTTACCTTGATGGTATTCGGTGGTTATTAAAAACATTTTAAAACATGGAAATCACTTTTAATATCGCTCGATACAAATTATTTGGAAAGTCGAAAACAATATTTCAAGAAATACTCCGGAATATAATTTAAAACTGATTTGGAGTATTTGGAAAATCAATAGGAGACATTATTTTAGTATAAAAACTCAGTAAAACATAATCATCAAAATCATGATAAAAACATTTATCTAACAGAGTCATCTGACCAACACATGCTCCCATTGACCTAAGGATCGAGATGAGCAAAACATTTGGAGGAAGCACAAAGCCAACTAAGAAGCTATAAAGGTTCACCGTGATGAAGCCCTCGGGTGGATGAGTGAGCCTGTCATCACAAATTCCAAAGGAAGCTCAAGCCGCTCACGTAGCCTACGAAGATAAACGGAAGTCACTCGGCTGGCTAACTCTCCCAGGGCATTGCTCGACTCCCAGGAAGAGGCCTATGCTAATACTTGGTGGGGCGGACCTCTTCACGACTATCTCTTTCAGACTCCGCCTCAGAAGACTCATCACTTGAGCTCGAATGCGGCTCAAGCTCTACCTACCCATCACTATCCAAACACAAGTCTAGAGCAAGGGGAGGAATATCAAACTCTATGGAGAAACATGGACATGGAATGACTGAACCCAGAACAGAACGCCCAGTAACACCTCGCCTTCGAGTGGGATGAAATAAGTACCAAAATTCGAGATATGGCCCGAAACATACAAATCTCGTGGAAAGCCAGAGAAAAATAGGAAGAAAAATGGACCGGGGGACTCAGGATGCCCCCAGGTCGCGCCCCCTCTCGGCCGGGAGGGCGCCAAGGGGACGCCTTGCCCACTCTCGAGGAGCGCCTCGGGCGCCCTCTGCGACTCTCATCTTCCTTTCCGCGTGATACACTCCAACTCTCCATCAAGTCTCATCTTAAGTCTCACCTCATCTCTCACCTCAACTTTCAATAAATTTCCTAAGTCCTCTACAAAGCAAAAATTCAAAGTTGAGAGGTAGGAAGGGGAAATTTACTTTGGGAAGACATGGTCAAAGGTTCTCCTCTCAAGCGTCTTCATCCTCTGAAAGCAAGACAAAAGGAGCAAGCAGGACATGCAAGATACAACATTGATCTAGCTCTTGCACTGCTTCATCCATCTGCAACATCGGAGCCTGGGGAAATGTTGGGGTAAAAAGATATTTCAATAATTAAATATATAATTCATTTTATATTTATTTATTTAATATTAATTGCCAATGGCTCTTAATAATTAAACGCCCAAATGAGTCCGAGTTTAGCCCAAGCGGTTGTTTTCTCCTACGTGGGCTGGCCCATAGGCCAAATTCTCCTACGCGGCCCACGAGACCCATCTCCCAGGTATAAAAAGGTCTCTCCTATTATCTGTAAGTAATTAACTCATAATTAATTCATTATTCTCATACGCATTATTTTATAGTATTCGTTTATTGTTATTTCTCTCGCTCACCATGCTAACTTGAGCGTTGAAGGGACCTCCTTGGGACAATCCCTGGGCCCTAACATTTGCGCGTGTGTGCATGCAAGTTCCCATCAAAAGATTTTCCAGCTCAAGGAGAAGACTTCCCCTTCGGGAAGAGGAAGAAGAGAAGACTTCTCCCTCAGGAAGATGATTTTGGTCAACTTAGTTGACTCTAGTAATCTGCCTTAAAAAAGCAACATCATATATAAATTACAATCTTATCACATTTTTCAATAAAAAGATTCAAAAAAAAAAACATACCAAAATAAAGCAAATATATTCTCAAACTTGTACCGAATAAATTCTATATCAAATTTTTTATAACCAAACATATTTCATTTTTGCGCAAATTCTGAAAAGAAAAAAAATTGAGAATTTATCTCAATGGGATGAAAAATCACTTTACTCATGGGAATGAAAATCATACAACCACTTGCTAGCAATTGTATATATTTTCATTTTGAAGATTTTCTTTTTGCTAGAGAATAATGGTAAAAAAATATTTAGAAGATAAAAGATGAATAGTGAGATTGTAATTGGATATGAGATGAAAAATAATGATGAAAGTCGATTTGATATAAAAAGAGTAAAATATTGATTGGATATGATTGGTAGTTAGAAATGTGTGAGTGAGTGAGTGAATAGTAGAATTTGTGGAAGGATGTGTAATAATAATTGATGATTTGATGGATTAATTTTTTGAATAATGTGTAGTGATTGGTGGAAAACAAATGAAAGTGAATGAATAGTGTAGTTTTGGAAATTTTCATAAACATTCACATTTTTGGGGGTAAAAAATTTTTCTCTAGCGCAACGAAATAATTTTTGTTCATAAACAACGGTACCTTAGTTTTCCTCTCCCAATTTGTAGAAACCCTAAATTGGTATGGGTGTTAATTTGTGACACGACATTAAAATCCAACACGAATCTAATAGGTATAGGTACAACCCTTAGAAGGTTCGGTCGGACAAGGTTAACGCGAAAAAATAGGCCAAGCCATGTCGACATAATTGCATGTTAATACGATTGACCTATTTAATCCATTTAACCGTATAGTGACATGTTATTTTCATATTTTGTGATGTTTTAGTTGGTTATATGATGTTGGACGAATTATTGAATTTATTTTTTAATAATTTAATGTATTTTTATTTGTTATATATATATATATATATATATATATATATATTATTTTTCTCCATTTTTTTGTTGTATCAACTTCAAATTATATATGTATAGTTCATGTCATGTTAGGTTACCCGTGTTATAAACATGTAATGTTTGTGTCATATATTTTGAGACGAATAATTAATCGTATCGTATTCGTGTCAAATGTATAATACATATGTCGAACACGACCCGACAACAATATACGATTTACACCCCTATAAATTGGTTTCCATTTCCTATTATTCTATTTATTTATTTTCATTTCTCCTTGCAAGGCATAAACTCTGTTAATCTAACACATAAATCGTGATGAGAAATTGAACGTTCTTGAAGAGAAGGTAGCATGCTAAATAAATACTTTTTGTCATATATATATATATATATATATATTATGTAATGTAACATACAAATGAAATTAAAGAAGAAACCCAAATTCTTGCTCCCATTATTCTATATTTCTATAAATAACACTTGTCCAACGGATACCTCTTGTTATACTCCATTTCTCTTGTTCACTTGCCACGATTACTATCTATATCCCCAACCGTATACCCTTAACCCTCCCTCCGTCATCATCACCCATCTCGTAATTTCCCTTTTCCTATATCTTCAATGGCAGATCAAGAAGAACCCAGACCAGAACCAACACACCACCACCCTGCCCCCAACAAAATGACCGAAGACGACGAAAAGAAGCTCCGCAGAGAAGAAGAAGAAGGCGCCGCCCCATCAGCACGCTACGGCTACCCAGTAGTCAGAAACCGACGTCGAACCCTCTGCGCATTCATCGTCGTCTTCCTAGTCTTGGCGGCATAACCGCCCTCATACTCTGGTTAGTTTACCGTCCCCACAAGCCCAAATTCCGAGTCGTCAGCGCCGCCGTTTACGAACTGAACGTCACATCTCCCAATCTAATATCCACGACGATGCAGTTCACGGTGGTGACCAGAAACCCCAACAGGCGAGTCTCCTTTTCCTACGACCACTTTTCGGCGATCGTCTCGTACAGGAACCAGGCAATCACGCCGCCGGTGGTTCTGCCGCCTCTGTTTCACGAGACGAAGAGCACGGTGGCTCTGTCGCCGGTGCTGGGAGGGATAACGGTGCCGGTGGCGGCGGAGGTGGTTAACCAGCTGGTGATGGAGGAGGATTATAATGGGGTGGTGGGTTTGAGGCTGGTGCTTACGGGGAGAATGAGATACAAGGCGGGAGCGATAAAAAGTCGGCGTTATGGAGTATATGTGAGGTGCGATTTGTTGGTGGGTTTGAAGAGAGGGTTTGTTGGGCAGTTGCCTCTGCTTGGATCTCCGGCCTGTAGAGTTGATGTATAAATTGAGTTCATTACGACGTCGCAAGGCTTGATTTCATTTTTCTGCTTTTTTTTGGGCACTGGTCACGTGAATTTGATGATCAACTTTGCTTGTAATTATCTGATTATCCCTTCTATTTGCTCATTAATTATTAGGGTTAATTATAATAAACCTCCTAAACTACGGGTGGGATCTTCTATTGTAAAATGGTGTTTCATCTCTTATTCCACCGCACTGATGATTGTCACATGTATAAAACCTACCATATTAATTTTGAATCATAAATCAAGCTCAAATTGTGAGTTTTCAATATGGTGGTAGATTTTATACATGTTGCAATTATCCGTGCAGTGCAATAGGAGATGAAACACCATGTTGCAATAGAAGATCTCATCCGCCTAAATACGCAAGTTTTTGTACTTTGTCCTCTTAATTTTGTGACATTTTACACCTGAAACATATCATTTTTTGTACACTTTATCACTCCACAACGGGTATGGCCGGAACACTAAGTTCAGGGGTTCCAAAATAAGTTTAGGAGGCAACACAAAAAAAAGGAAAAACTCACATACTTTAGGAGGGGTATGGTGTGAGGAAATTAAACACTAAGTTTAGGGGTTCCGAAATAAGTTTAGGAAACAAAATGAAAGCAACTCACATACTTTAGGAGGAGTATGAAAGGAGGAAAACACTAAGTTAAGTTTATGAGGCAAAATAAATAAATCAATAAAAACTCGCATAATTTAGGAGGTAAGGTGTAATTTATTATAAGGTGTGTCCCGTGCGTGGTATTATAAGCGAAGGCAATTAATAAAAAAATAATTAACATGATCTGATGTGAACATCGAATTAGTGGTTATCGATGATCAATATCATCATTTATGTAACAAGATGTAGTTACTGCGATTTATAAGTGAGGCTCATACACCATGATTTTCCAAACTTCATAATCATGTCACAGACGAAATTTATAAAAAAAAAATTAGAGAAAACAAATGAAAGATGAGCATTGATTTATTGGGCACTTTGTTTTTCTCCATGTAAAACGTGTTTTAGTGTTTACATGTGTGCTTTAAGATGAGACATGCATGGGTGGTGTCTTCTTGCATAAGGATTTAGCTAGAAAGGGAAAAAGAGATTACTTAAGAAGTGGTAATGGGGATTGATTCTTTGCTAGTGTATTGTTGTTGACGATTGGCTTAATTTTTTAAGCTAATATTCTCCAATGTTGGCCATCGAATCTGGGTGTTAGTACTTTAGGATTTAACTTTGTCGGCAGTGGGCATTAAGAGAATAAGAATATATTAGGAGGGCCACGTCCAATTCTGTCCGTCCTTCCGTCTAGTTATTTGGATTACTTCAGTTGATGATCATTATTCAAAGCTTCGATTTATGTTAACAACTCATGAGTCTGATCAGTGTCATTGCTTTGTATTTCTGAACTAAGCAAGGATGTGCGTAGCTAGCTAGAAGTTAACCAATTTATTCGTCGAAATAAAATTTGCTACAGCGCAATTACGGTATTCTCCAAACAGTAAACAATGTTGGTCGGGGTGACAGTGTGACACAAAAGGTTTGTGTGTCCGTGTCAATACATAAAATTTGTTATTTTCGGTTTTTAGTTTTTTTGAAAATTTATTATTACCCAATACTTATGTTATCCTTATGGACAATAAGTGACAAAGTTAGTGATAAACATTAATGTGACTACGTCGTATGGATAATCTTCGTTGCCACTTGCCAGTGAGTGAATCTAGAATAGGAAATTTGAATATGTGAAAGTCATGACCATATATGGCCAATAATTATTGGTAATGTTAGCTTATATATAATTATTCTGTCACTAATTACTCATTGTAAGTATTTATATCCAGTTATCCACTCCAGCTTGTGTTATTATTAAATTTATACAAAAACATTAATTACGAGTGATTATATTTTTACGAACATTTTACTAAAAGAGCAAGATTATAGAGAAATTTAATCATGCAGCGTAGTTTCGCTTTTTAACTTGAACTACTATATCACCCTAATTGTGACTCACACATTTGCGGGAGTTGGGGCGGGCCCCGCCCACCCCATTTATATTTGTAGGTCTCGAGGGTGTGAGTGTAAGGTTTAGAGGGGGTTGAATAAACCTTACCAACTTTTCGATTTAGTCCTTTTAAAACGTTCGAGTTAATACTTCACAGTTGAGTCCTTGATGGACATCTAAGTTAGTTAATTAGCGAGTTAGTCACTCAACAGACTCGACATTGTTGTTGATAGAATAACTCAAATTGTTTTGACTAAAGACTTAACTCGATTGTGATATATTTTATTGGAAGACTTAACACCCTTGAATTTGGTTAAGTTTGTTTTAATACTTGGTTTTAGCACTTTGTTGATTATCAATTGGATAGCAAATTTATCGGCATATATTAGAGTAATATCACGAGAAATTAAAGTCTTTGAAATGTAAATGACACAATAAATTTTTATAGAGGTTCGAAGATGGGGTAATTCTTCTACTCCTCTCTTCTCCAACTCTGGAGGAATCCACTAAGTATTGATCAATATACAAAGTGGTTAATATCAGAATACAAGTCTTGATCACACAACAGTGACTTGATCCTTTGGGACTCGGTTTGGAGATGCCTTGGTCACACAAATCGTGCGACTCGACTTTTCTTCACAGGCAGCCTTGCTACTACAGACCACTTGCGCAAGCTTCTTGGATTTGATCACGAAGCCCTCCAAAAACTTGAGACCGGTTCGACCTTGAACCTTCCTACAATCCTCTGTGGAATGTAGACCCCTTAATTCTTCAAATGTTTCCTCTTCAACTGATTGAAGTCGTCTTTCCTTCACAGGTGAGTGTTGGATTGATTTCCTTCGTAATGTAGGCTTGAGGATTGAATTTGAATGACTTGAGAGTAATTTTTGGTTCTGATTCGAATGTTAGCTTGAATGTTCGTGGTTGAGTAACCTTCTCTCGATTGATTCCTCGGCCTTTTATAGTGATCTTTCAAAAATCACGCGCTTTCGTTGAAGAGATAGGCTTATTTTCAAAAGACACTTGTGGTCGTTGGCTTGTCTTGTTGCGATCCTTGGAATTGACATTTCCTCGTATGAATGATTCTTGACTTTTCGAGTTCGACACGGGTGCGGTGCTTCCCATTGGTTTATTCCTTTTGCACGCTTAAGGATCGAGCACTTTAAGAAAGCAATATGGAAATATTACTTGTTTAAGTAATTTCCTTGACTTACGTAACGGATCTCTTTGATTATCTCGACTTGATGCATTTTCTTAACTTCCCCAGGTGACTTCAAGTCGACTTCCAATCATGGATGACTCTTCTGTCAGCCGACTTGAGACTTGGTCTTGAGTTGACTTGATCGATACTTCACTCACCAGATATCTCCGTTGCACCTTGATCGAGTTCTGTCTTCTCTTCTTTGCCACACTCACGTGCCTCGCAATGAGTCTTCCTTAAAGTCTCCGGTTGTCTTCTTGCATGTTCAGGCATAGTGACTTGACTCAAATTTCCACCCTATCTATTACAATGCAATTTACAACAAAAATGGGGTGCCAACTTTCTATTCTAAGTTTTACATGGCATTCATCAAAATCTAAAAATAATTTCCCAACAATTTCCCCTTTTTGATGATGCCAAAACTTAAAACATTCATACAATAATTAAAACGAAGAAAGATACGTCATGGACAATGTAGAATCACGGAATGTATGCGTAGAATCAATCTTTTATTGATCATAACATCCTTGTTCTTTACACAAAGCTGAGTGTGTATCAAAGCTTAAAACATGAGAACTTAAGGTAATCATGATGTTCTATATCTACGCAAGTATGGAAATTGTACAATTTTTATTCGATGTCTGAAAAACTTACATAAAGATGTATTTACATAGTAAAATACATGAAGGGGTGGACAGCAACACTTCATCTCCTTCGCTGCCTCCTTCTTTCCTCTTCTTGACTCTCTGTCATCTTGACCTTTTTCTCTTCTTCTCATCTTGACCCTTCTTTTTTCTCATAAGCCTTTCTCAGCGACTTCATCTCTTCTTTTTCTTTCTTGTCTTTCCTCCCATAGCCGAGTTTGTCTTCTATTTTCTTCTTCAATCCTCTTCACATACTCATCATTGTTTTTAGCCACTTGTAGGTTAGCTACTTCGTCGAATCGGCCTAATAGATCCCTCATTTCTTCCCCGGATCTATGTACTCAATGTTTTTGGGCGAGGCAGGTCTGTGTCCAAACCTCTTCCTCCACCACTTGCTTCTTCCTCTTCCTCCGGGTGTCTTTGTCTCTGGGGCCTTCTTTTTCCCAGGTGAGTGACTAGCACAAAGACAAAGTGAGAGTGATCGCCGATGATCTGCGCTGTCGCTTCTTCACATAGTTTGAGACCTTTTTCTGGTACAAATCCCGAGCTTGAGCCATGGACATATTTGCGAAGTAACCTTCGATGCTAGCGTCTTGAATTCATCAACGATCTTGGCTCGGTTCCGACATCCGAAATGGCATAGGTGTCTCTATCTTGGAATGCCTCCATGTTGTTTTGAGAATATCCATAACTCGGGCATCCATCTTTCCTTCCACTTCCTTCATCCCTCGCTTCAATCTGTCTTTCTCTTTTCGGCCATGGGTGCTGCAGTGTTGGAGTGGCGAGTCATCGAGTTTTTGATGATATCACCGTGTGACAAGACTTGTTGGGGGTTTTAGCAATCATCAAGGTCATATCTTTCGAACCTTCCCCCTCAACAGATTTTCCTTTCTTCTCTCTTCCTTTGTCTTTCCCTTCACACAAGTGCGTCCTTCTTTTCACCGGATCCTTTCAACACCTTTAGGTATTCCTCTTGCCCCTTTTTGGCATCATCAAAGGAGAGAGGAACCCTGAAACAAGCTAGCAATCATGAAGTCTAAGCGGTGATAGGCCGAGTTATGCTTCAATTTTGTCGGAGTATCTTTGCACGGAATTCGGAGTGGGTGGCATTGGATTCAAATTATTACCGCTTCATTTCGGCCATGAGGAGGCTAAACTTCCGATCCATGTTCTCCTCTCTACGCAAGAGCTCTTTCTTATTATATTCACGCAATTTGCATCTCTACGTGGTGTGAGATTCATGCGATCGTTCGATGTGCTCTTGCATTCTTGTCTTCGCATCGGCATTCTCGGCCCGCGGCCGGACTAGAAATTTATTGAACAATGTCCTGAAATACCGAGCTTGTTCTCTACGCGCATTGTCTGCTTGCTTTGTTGCCACCATTCCGGATCGACAATTATGCCTCGCAGACGGCGATGGGTTTTGCGTCTCTCGTTATCGGCTGATGTCCAGTGAGGCCTGTGCGTCTCCATCTTTTCTATCTCTCGCAAATATGGCTTTGAAAACTTCCCGAACCTCACCATGTCACTCTTGTCTCTTTGCGCGCCAGCCGCCAAAGTCAAAGTCTGCTTTGAACGATGGTGTCTGTTGGAACAACATGATCGAGTTTATGGAAGCGTTCTAGATCTCTAGGCGATTCTCCGGGAAGGTCGGTACTTCCCGGAGAGAAGGAAATGATTCTACAAAAGGATCATCACGGGCAACGGGAATCGCTCGGTGACAACTTGTGCTCGTGAAGTTCCCGGTGTAGTCGATCCTGCTGCGGCTTGGGAGCTGCGCGATTGACTGTTTGTTTGTGGTGCATTTGTGAAGTTGACCCGACTTCGAGCCTCACTCTTAACAACCGTTGGTCTCAACCGGTTTTTCCACATGAGTTGGACGGTCTCGGCCATATCGTGAAGCGTCATCGGACGATGATGAGATTTCCATGGGTGGCTCATCATCAAAATTAAATGGTTGGCGAGTAGCCTTAAGGTCGAACTTACTCGTTTGGATGAACATCCTCACCAGTCTTTTGGATCGGCAACGGGGATGACTCGGCGTCTTCACCTTGGATCCCAAAAGGTTACATCGGGGTTATCTTGGGAATCGTGAAGAGCGCTTATCTCCTTTTCGAGATGGATCAATCTTTGGTAGGAGGGATGTTACGTGCGTCCATCTCTTTACCCCGAGAAGTCTCAACCTCCCGTTGGCCTTCATTACCTCCTGCCGATCTCAATCTGCGCGAGGCCTTGATCCGATCCCTTCGACAATGTCACCGTCTTGGGGTCTTCGAGGTGGCATCCACTGGAGTCTCAACTCCGTGGATTGCACTTTAGTGCCCAGTGTTAACTCCCGGGCGGTTCCTTCTTGTGCCTCGATTGCATCATCAACGTCATTGGCTGCGAAGCGATTGCACTTCACCGAGACAATCTTAATCTGCCTGAGCCTCGTCGGTGACAACTTGCTTTGTGTATTTTGTTGTTCCTTCTCCACTTCGCCTCCGAGATTCGTTGTGAAGTCACCGCAAAGATCCTCCGACCTTGCTTTGCGGTGGAGGAGTTTCCCTTCACCGGTGCACACCACCGAGTGACTTGGAATGGGTCACTCGTTTCCAGGACTTCCTTTGTTCCTTTGAGTATTCAGCCGTTGGGGCGGTGGTAAGACACCTTCATTAGGGTTTGGCTCCGACTGGGCCCCCACAATCCCGGTTTCATCGCCGCCTTCCTTATCGCCTTCTTCGAGTGAGTCAGGAAGTGGTAGCGGCGACAATAGTGGCAATATGCTTTTTACCACTCCCATCGGATCAATCTCCAACTATGATGTGGAAGATTCCCCTGGTCCTTCCAACAATCGTTGCTCATCATGTAGGGCCCTGGATTCCCGTATGGCTTGCTGCGTCTCCAATTCTTCAGAGCGGAAGGGGTCCGAGATCCTCATCACTCCCCGGAGAGAACGTCGAGATGAGGATGTGTATGATCGATGGGTTCCATAAAGGGACAAATCATCGGCCTTTTCACGAGCCTCATCTTCCTCTCCGCGATCTCTCCTTCTCCTTGTCCTTGAAGATCTCGCAAGATATCTATGCGATTTTCTTCATCCATGATTGACCACATTGGTCAATCCAAGAAAGTTCAACAGTTCGTCTTCTTCTTCAATGAATTCGGTCTTTGGAACTGTTCGATCGACTCACTTCCATTTCCTCCATTCTCGTAGACGATTTTGGATGTCGGATATGGTGGGGATAGGATCATCACATCATCATCCTTGTCATCTTCTCCTGCTTTGTCCCTCGTGCTCGGGATTGAGGGTAGCAAACTTTGGTGCTCCACACCTCGTAGCGTCTGTTGCGGGAGGGGATACAACATCACAACAGAGAGTTTGCTTTCTCACCCTTTTGTGTCTCAAATTGTTCGGACTATAATCAGCTGTGTCTTGATTTGCCTCTGTGATCGGCTTCAATGACTTGGCTATTTCATCTATAATTTCGGAGACTCTACTTCTTCGCCAGATCTCCGGATTTGTTTCAAATGAGTGGCGGACTCGGCCAGTTTTTCAAGCTCGGGCGCTTGAAGATTCTTCTTTTTTAGTCCTTACCGGAGGGATTTACTGGCTCGGATATGGTTTCTTGTCCTCACGGGCGGCGGGGGCGTCTTTCTTCTTCTTCGAGGAGCTAGCCATCTCGGCTTATCGGTTCTCATTTTCTTGATAATCGGAGAAGGTATTTGAGGTTCCTTTTCCGCTGCGGCTGTAGGGGCAGGAGACACGGCTGCGGGGCGGGTGACTCGGCTGCGAGGCGGGGGCATCTTTTGTTTTCTTCTTCTTTGCTGCGGGGCAACAGATCTTCTTAGCGATTGCGGGGGGCACCTTCTTTTTGGGGAGAGGAGGAGACAATTGTTTCTTCAGACCACTGATTCCCCTCACTCGTATCGCTCTCTTTGCATATGCTCTTTTACTCGTGCTCGGAAAGGTTAGATCGGAACATCTTCTTGTTTACATGGAACGCATTTCCATGTCGAAGAGAACTCCTTTTACTTCCATCATCCGACAAATTACCAGGCCGTACCCCAGGGAACCTCCAAATGTACCATCCTCCTTGAAGGATTTATTCCCAATATTCTAAGCGAGTCTGTTGTATACAAACTCAGCCCACTTTACCTTCTTTTCTTCAATGATCGCAGCCATTCACGATCGAAACTTAGCTTTAGGCAACCGGTCAAAGCTTCCAAATTTGATGTCTATGCATTTGGCAACAATGTCCAAAGAAATTTGTGGTAGTCTTCTTTCAACACTTCTTGTTAGTGTGTAGACCACCTTCGCAGAAGACACTCGGACTTGACTACTTCCTTCCAAGCAGCACCAGTTAACATCAGCTTCAAAAATCTCCGGCACTCCTTCCGCCGGTAACAAGCGATGTTCGCGGATCCTGGCGTAATGGTGAAAGCTTTTCCGTGAACAGAGGACTTGATGCCCTCATCATGAACTTCAGTTCACGTGAGAAATGTGCGACCTCTTCCACGTAGGTCATCGGAAACTCCATCGTCAAAAATGGTTTCAGCCCAGACTTTTCTAACTTCTGTGCTATCTTCTTCATAAGGGTGTCGTCAGACCCCTGTTTGATCATTCCATCGAAGTCCACAGTAGACCCAGTGTGGATTTGCTTTCCCAACTTGACGAAGTCATGAGTAGATGCCATTTCTCGATGTTTTACCGAACGAAACTTTGAAAATGAACTTGAGGATTTGTTAGGGTTTTGAGAGAACATTTCTTTTTTTGCCTTCGAGAGAGATGAACAGTTTTGGTAAAGTGAGAGAAAATCGGACGAAATGGTATAAGTATGGGTTATGAAAGGACGTGCGGGTGGTTTTTGAAATTTGATCAAGATCAACGGTTCAGATTTTGCACGCCAATTTACACTTAATTTCTCGTATTTAATGCGGCAGCATTTATATCCAATCATAAGCTTTTTGCGACTTTTGGTATGTACACGTCATAATTATCTTTGATGTCATTCTTAAAAATATTCCCGCTTAGTAAAAACGATTGCGTTTTTGTTACTTTGCTCATAAATGACTCAAATTATTCCTTAGGCGATTTAACTCTTCTATCTTTGCACATAAATACTCAAATTTGTCTAACTCGATGCAAATTGATTCTCCGATACTGGTGATTTACTTAGGCGATTTAAGAGTTCACTCTTTTTCATCTTTTCGTGCTTCATCTCTTTTCTTTGAGTCTACTTGAGTCTCAACTCACTCAATTAACCCCAATTCATGTTTGAGTTCTTCAAATCTTGATTCACATAATGGTTTTGTGAATATGTCGGCTAATTGCTTATCGGTTGAGATATATTCCAAGGTGATGTCCTTCTTTTCAACATGATCTCTTATGAAGTGATATCGACATCAATGTGCTTTGTTCTTGAATGCAACACGGATTTTGAGTGATTGCAATTGCACTTGTGTTATCACACATAATTGGAATTTCCTTTTCTTCAACCTCATAGTCTCTCAACTTCTCATCCATTGTAGGTCCCAAGAGGGGTGTGAGTGTAATGTTTAGAAGGGGGTTGAATAAACCTTACCAACTTTTCGATTTAGTCCTTTTAAATATTCGAGTTAATACTTCACAATTTGAGTCCTTGATGGACAAACTAAGTTAGTTAATCAAATGAGTTAGTTACTCAACAGACTCGATCGAGTTTGATAGAATAACTCAATTTGTTTTGACTAAAGACTTAACTCGACCGTGATTTGTTTTTAAAATGGAAGACTTTACACCCTTAAATTTGGTTTAGTTTTGATTTAATGCTTGGTTTTAGTACTTAGAGATTATCAAGTGGATAGCAAATTTATCAAATAGAGTTAAATAAATAAGGTGCATGAATTAAAGTGCTGAAATGTAAATGACACGATAGGTTTTTATAGAGGTTCGAAGATGGGGTAATTCTTCTACTCCTCTCTTCTCCAACTCCGGGAGGAATCCACTAAGTATTTATCAAGATATCTGAGTGGTAATAGTCCGGATACAAGTCTTGATCACACAACGACTTGATCCTTTGGGACTCGATCCGAGATGCCTTGGTCACGCACCGGCTTCTCGTGACGACTGCGGCTCGAACTTCTTCACAGGCAAATTTGCCTTGCTACTCTGACCCATGATAAGGGTCTTTTTATGCATGTTTTATGTGTATATTTGAGTAGAATTTGAGTTATTTTGTTGTTACTTTCGTTAGTTTTTGATTGTATATTGTTTATACTACTGTGAGGTGCTTTTATTGGTGTAGATTGACCATTCGGGGCTAATTTTGGTGAATTTCGGACCATGGATTCATGTCAAAACATACCGGGAGTTTAAGGATGCAAAAACGCTCGAAATCCCAAGCCAAACGCGTCATTTTGGGGCCTTTTTGGTCCAACACGGCCAGGGGGTGTCGGGCAACACGGCCATGTTCAAACAGGGCGAAAAATCACAATTTTTAGGCTTGGACAGACTCGAACACGGCCTGGCCGTGTCGTACAACACGGCCATGTCGTACAACATGGCCTGGCCGTGTCGTCGCGACATGGCCATGTCGCATCAATTTTCAAAGAAAATTCAAAGATGGCCGGGCGTGTCGGGCGACATGGCCGTGTTCGGGACTTTTTTGCAACTTTTCCATGCGAAAATTATGGAAAACTCACCAACCAAGCTTTTTGACCACTCTTGTACACCTTTAACACCCTATTTTGCTACAACATGTCCCCATATTCCCTCAATTATCATTTGAATACAAGAATTCACCAACCCAACAATGAATTGAAGCATTTGTTTAACAAAGGATGGCATTATTAATGTGTTCTTGCACAAAAATAATGTTTATAAAAGCCAAGAGTATGAGGTGGGGAATCATTCATTAATTCAAGATACATTGAATTCATTAGATTCATAGATTCATTAAATTCATTAGACATTGGAGATCAAGAGGTCTTGGAGGAGTAAGCTTGTAGCAACATTGGAGAAGAAGGCTTGGAGCAACATCATCAATCAAGAAAGAAGTCAATTGAGATTTTGAGAAAGATAAGTACACCATGTCTACAATACTTAAATCTTCTTGTGTAATTTATTCTTTGGTCAAAATCATGTGTAGCTAAACTCCTAGTGTTTGAATGTAATGAACTCTAGAATGGATTTGTGATTAAGGTGTGTATGTTTTTAATAAAATCTTCATATTTTGTGTGATTCATTTATATTATGTTTCGTTCATTTGAATTGATATATGCGCAATATTGATTTGAAGTTTATTTTTCATCCGGAAATCGAGAGATTCATGGTGAAATAGAACCTATACAAGTGAAAAGAGTTGCATGCAATCCTAGATATAGGACGACATAAATCTTCCGGATTAGGGTCAAACCTAATATGGGAATTCACAAATCGTTATAATCTTTGTCTTGGGGTTTTAACTAGAAAGAGATTTCATTAATCAACTTGAGATTAGAAGTTTTTCGCCTTGAGAAAGGGTTTAACTTAATTGGGAATTTCTACGGTCCACAAGACATGAGATTTTATTAAAAGAGGTTGGTTTTGTTTAAGGGCTTACGGTTGTATTTTTAACTTGTCAAATCACAAAAACATTCTAGGGGATTTACATTCAAACACATTTATATCTCTTGATTTCTTATTTTACAAATCTTCCTTCATTTTTACAATTTATAATTTGTTTTCCTTTTTCATCAAACAAAAACTCAAAATTGTTAGATTAAATAACAAAAAGATGGTAATTATTAGTACTTACAATCCTCGTGGGAATGACACTTTGACTAATAATCTATACTATAAAACGATAGGTGCACTTGCCTACGGTTTTAAAGGTAGCTTGTTAGGAATTTTATTGTTTAGATTTTGATGAATGCCATGTAAAACTTAGAATAGAAAGTTGGCACCCCAATTCTTGTTGTAAAATGCATTGTAATAAATAGAGTGCCAAAGCCGAGTTAAGTCGCCTACGCCTAACATGCAAGAAGACAATCAAGATCGGAAGGAAAACTCTGTGCGAGACAACCGAGTATGGCAAAGAAGAGTAGACGGAACTCTATCAAGAAGCGAGATGCAACAGTGGAGCATCCGATCAAGTCAACTCAAGAAAAGCCAAGTCTCAAGTTGAAGTGACGAAGAGTCATCCAATGATTGGAAGTCGACTCTAAGTCACCTGGGGAAAGCAAGGAAATGCATCAAGTCGAGATAATCAGAAAAGAACCGTTGCACGTAAATCAAGAGATTTACTTAAACAAATAATATCTCCATACCACCTTTCTTGGAGTGCTCACCCCGAGAAGCGTGCAAAAGGAATGAACCAATGGGAAGCACTACACCGTGTCGAACTCGAAAAGGTGAAAGAACAATTCATACGAGGAAACGGCAATTCCAAGAACGCAAGCCAACGACGAAAGTGACTTTCAAAAATAAGCCTATCTCTTCAACGGGAAAATTTTTGAAAGTTCACTATAAAAAGGCCGAGGAGTTTGTTTGAGAAATAAGGATGACACACACGCGAGATATACAAGCACATCGTAAAAAAAACAAACATTCTCAATCCTCAAGCTTTACATTACGAAGTACATCAATCCAACACTCACCGTGAAGGAAAGAGAACTTCTATCGGTTGAAGAGGAAACTTTTGAAAACAAGGGGTCTACATTCCGGAAGGATTGTAGAAAGGTTCAAGGTTGAACCAAGTCTTAAGCTTTTGGAGGGCTTCGTGATCAAATCCAAAGAGCTTGAGCAAGTGAGTCAGTAGTAACAAGGCAAATTTGCCCTGTGAAGAAGCCGAGTCGTCGAGAAGCCACCGAGTGATCAAGGCGTCTCGATCGAGTCCCTAAGGATCAAGTCGGTTTTGTTGTGATCAAGACTTGTATCGATCATTACCACTTTGTAAACTGATCATTACTTAGTGGATTCCTCCAGGAGTTGGAGAAGAGAGGAGTAGAAGAATTACCCCATCTTCGAACCTCTATAAAAACTTTCTTTGTGTCATTTACATTTCAAATTTAAATTCTGCACTTTTAATCGCTTATATCTCTGATAAATTTGCTATCCATTTGATAATTTATAAGTACTAAATCAAGCTCTAAAATCTTTCTTAATCAAACTTAAGGGTGTTAAGTCTTCCTGAAAAATAAAACCACAAATGAGTCAAATTATAGCCAATAGCAAATGAGTTACTCCATCAACACTCAAATTTGTTCATTGAGAGATTAACTCTCTTGAGTGACTAATTCGATCCCATCAAGGACACAAATGTGTAGAATCAACTCTGTAGATTTAAAAGGACTAAATCGAAAATTTGGTAAGGTTTATTCAACCCCCTTCTAAACCTTACACTTACACCCCTTGGGACCTACAAGTGGTATCGGAGCGGTTGGTTCATTGAACCCTCCGCACCGGTTCTTGAACTAGATCTCCAAACTTTTCAAAGTCCGCTTTAGTACTTAAACTTTCAAAACTCTTTTTATTAAAAGTCATTATCATGGAAGCAAATTTGACACGCATCCCTATGTTCACTATTGAAGAATTTGATGATTGGAAAATTCGTATGCGAGCTCATCTATCAAAGATTACATGATGAGATGTGGATAGTGATAGAAGATGGGTCTCTCGCAAATATTAAAGGTGAACACACAATGCGAAGAGTTGCAAGGAGAAGAAGATGCCGCTCCCGGACACTCATGGTTGAAAAACCAAGAACCGAGTGGACAAATGATGACAAAAAGATACAACCTGGACAATGTAGCCAAGGACATCCTCTACAAAACCTTGGACAAAGCCATGTTCAACAAAGTCAAATCATGCAAAACTCGCTAAAGAAATCGGGACAAGTGACATTAATTTGTGAAGGCTCGAGCAAATCAAAGAAAACAAATTATCGGTGGCGGTACAAAAATTTGAAAACTTCAAAATGATCTCGGGAGAGAACCTGGATCAACTAGACGCTTCGGTTCACGTAAATCACAAATGAGTCGTCTACACTTGGAAAGGAATATACACAAAGAAATGTGTATGAAGATCCTAAAAAGTCTTCCAAATTGAATGGGAAATGAAGGTCATGGCACTCGAGACACTCCATGGACCTATCAAAAACATCCAACCATGAACTATTCTCGGATCTCAAAGCCTACGAATTTGAGTGAGAAGGAAAGACCAAGAAGAGACAATTTGTACCCAAAACAATTTGCTCTAATTGTTAAAGATGGGAAGAGAGTCAAGTCAAAGTCATTGACCCGGAAGAAATAGCCCGATGGTTAAAAGATTCAACAAGTTCTTTAACAAGAACTACAAGAGAGGAAAGGTGAATCTTCCCAAGACACTCGGCTCCTCCAAATCAAGGGAAGACAAAGCCAACCAAGAGAAAGCAGATCATCAAAAAGTTGAGTATCAAAGGGCCGACAATCCAAGAATGGAAAGAGTCGATCAAAAGGTTGAATATCTATCTTTGAACTCAGACAACCAGGTCACTATGCCATTGATCGCTCATATCCTGTAGTCAACAAATACGGGATGAAGAAGAAAGAAAGATCTTGAGAGAAAGAAAGACAAGAAATGAAAAAGGCAATGATGGTCGCAAAGATCTGCCAAAAAAATTAAGTCAAGGGAGACAAATGATTCGGTGAAATGGCGACTACTCAAGTGACTCAAAGAAGAAGCCCTAATCTGCTTGATGGCCAAAGAACAAGATCAAGAAAATGAGGTACAATCTAACTCAACAAACTCAAACACTAGTGATAGTGATCGTGACACACTCACTTCATCACCTCTTGATCTTTATGATTCATTAAGAAAAATGATGAAAGATTTTGAACACATCAAATCCTCACACACACTATTGAATGAGGAAAACAGCTACTCAAAAGTCAAAACTCAAAGTGACTAAGGAGCCGAGAACTCTAAGTCAAATAGTCATTGAAAATGAAAGTTTAAAGGCTGAAAATGCTAAATTAGTAGCGAAATTGCTGCTATAGAAAAGAGGAGAATGACCTCAAGAATGTTATTGCCTCATTTACTAAGGCATCTAAATCATTGGATGATCTTATCATGAGTCAAAGAGAATGTGGAGACAAGACAGGGCTTAGGATTTAATTCCTCTGTGCCATGTCAAACCTCAAGAGTAATTTTGGAAAAAGGATCTTCAAGTCATGAAGAGTCCGAAAAATCCAAAACTCTAAATGTTGCACACACATTCACTCCAAAGCACAATACTAAGCAAACTGCCTTGGTTACAAAGGAAAAGGAAAACAACTTGATTGAGTGTCTTTGAAAGGATACCGAGAAGAGATTCACTTTAGTCCTCAAAGATACTCCTAACAAAAATACTCAGTAAAAAGGAAGCAGAGCTACCGAAAATCCCGAAAATTCATAAAAGAAATACATATGATGGGAATGGTAGAAAATATCCAAGCCAAGTGATTGGAATAATGTGAACTATCGGCCAGACGACTTATGGAATATAAGCCCAAATGGCAAAGGCCTAAACTCAAAGAAAGGCCATTCCAAAAGCATAAGAGCTTTTATCAAAGACACATATGCACCTAGGCACTACACTCAAAGACACCACAATTACCCAAAGAAGGCAATTGCTAAAATACATATGCAGGCATACAGACAAAAGAGACAATTTGTATGAACCTAGAATCCCCAAGCAATTTGCCAGGATTGATTATGATTATGGCACTGATAGATGGCAACCCCTTAGAGTCAAAACATTTGGCTATAGGTTGGTTGGATCATCTTACAATTCTAACCCCTCGGACCCGCAAGCATGGGTACCTAAAACTTAATTTCCTTGATTGCGAGTTCAAGGAACAAATGAGTGCCAAGGAACCTGGTACATGGATAGTGGGCTTCCCGGACATATGACAGAAATAAGAGAAATCTGTCAAAATTCAAGGAAGTCAAAGGAGCAAAAGTCATATTTGGGGAAATGAAGCTCCTGGTGAAATAAGAGGCATTGGATCCATCAAGAGGAATGGATTAGAAATCACGATGTTGCATATGTTGAAGGACTCAACTTCAACTTACTAAGTATCGATCACTCTGTGACAAGGGCTACAATGTTGGATTCAACATGGGTATATGCCAAATCAAAGAAATTGAATCAAATGAAGTGGTCTTTGCAAGGATGTAGACAAAAAATATGTATGTAGTGGATTGGTCAATCGCAACACCCAAAGACATGTCTACTAGCAAAGAGTACAAAGTGGTGAAATCAAGTTGGGTCATGTGGCACAAAAAAGCCGAGTCACCCGAATTTCAAAACACTTAACAAGGTGGCAAGAAGTCATCTTGTAGAAGGACTTCCGGACTCAGTATACAAGAAGGAGAGTATATGTGATGCATGTCGAAGGGAAAGCAAATCAAGTCGTCATTCAAAGAAAAGACATGCCCATCCTCAACAAGAATATTGTATCTACTTCATATAGATCTATTTGGCCCAAAGGGAACCAAACAAAGATAAGTGGAAAGAAATACACCTTGGTGGTAGTAGATGACTACTCAAGATATACATGGACAATATTCATGTGCAAGAAGAAAAAAACTCTACAAAAACTACCACAAAATGATGAAGAGGATTCAAAATCGGAAGAGTCAAACCATTATCAAAATAAGATCGATAGAGAGAACCGGTTTGTCAATGGAATAATAACTCGATTGTATTGAGAATGGTATTGGTCATGAACTATCGACAAGGACTCCACAGAAATGGAGTTGCGAGAAGAAGAAACAGAACCCTCAAAGAAGCGGCAAAGGACCATGTTAGTGAAGCGGGGTTACCAAAAATTTTGGGTCAAGCAATCAACACGACAACTACACCCAAAACAGATGTATGATAAATAGACAGCGGTGACAAGGACTCCCCATGAGATCCGGATCGAAGAAAACCAAGTGTTGCATATTTGAAATATTTGGATGTAAATGCTTCATCCACAACAATGGCAAAGACAACCTAAAGGCTTTTGATGCTAAAGTGATGAAGGTATCTTCTTAGGATACTCAAATGAAAGCAAAGCCTACTGAATACTCAACAAAAGAACTATGGTTACAGAGGAATCCATTCATGTAGTATTCGATGAGCCAAATGTAAATGGAGAAGACATTAAAGAGTCACCGATAAGTCAAATCATCCAATTATACGAAGAGTCCCTATCTTTGAAGCTGAAGGGAATTATCAATTCGAGAAGAAGATAAGATAGCTGAATCTCAAAAACAATCGGAAAATTTGCAGCTAAGTGATAACGAGAGAGCTTACCACACCAACACACGCTGCAAGTCGATCAATCCAGCTAACTTACTCCAACCTGATGTAAGATGGCCGAGAGACCATCCACGAACTTGTCATTGGAGATATAAGAGAAGGTGTCAAAACAAGATCCAGAACTCAACAAGAAGCCATGTTCACATGCTTCATCTCGCAAAATAGAGCCAAAAGATGTGTCACAAGCATTGGATGACACACATTGGATTCAAGCTATGCAAGAAGAGTCAATCAGTTTGAGAGAAATAAAGTATGGGAATTAGTGCAAAGACCCATACATCAAAATGTTATTGGAACCAAATGGGTATTCGAAATAAGATGAACGAGGAAGGCTCTGTGGTAAGAAACAAAGCAAGACTAGTAGCTAAAGGATATTGCCAAGAAGAAGGGATAGATTTTGATGAAACATTTGCCCCTGTAGCAAGATTGGAAGCTATAAGGATGTTTCTTGCCTATGCAGCTCATAAGAATTTCATTGTATATCGATGGATGTAAAAAGTGCATTCCTAAATGGTTTATTGGAAGAAGAAGTATATGTTGAACAACCTCCAGGATTTGAGCGAGAAGACTCTTGGAGACAAGGTATACAAACTCAAGAAAGCCTTGTATGGATTGAAAACAGGCACCCAGAGCATGGTATGATACCCTGTCACAATTCCTAACTCGAAAATGGATTCACAAAAAGGAAAAGTAGATAGAACACTTTTCGAATTCAAGACAAGAAAAGTATCTTTTGTTGTTCAAATATATGTGGATGACATTATTTTTGGATCCACTAACAAAGAGTCATGTGAAAAAATTTTCAAACCTCATGCAAAGTAAATTTGAAATGAGCATGATGGGAGAGCGACATTCTTCCTTGGACTCCAAGTGAAACAAATGAAGGATGGAACTTTCATAAGTCAAACAAAATATACCGTAGAATTAATGAAGAAGTTTGGTATGGAGGAGAAGTCTTCTCAAAAATACCAATGAACACATCACCAAAATGGACATGGATGCGGATGGCAAGCCTGTAGATCAAACAAGATACTGAGCACTTATTGGATCATTGCTCTATCTCACAAAGAAGCGAGCCGGACATCACCTTTGTCTTTGTAGGTGTATGTGCAAGATTTCAATCTGCTCCAAAAGAGAGTCATATGACAAAGAAATAAGAGAATATTGAGATACTTGAAAGGAAGCCAAGAAGTAGGCCTATGGTATCCAAAGGAAGGTGGATTCAAGCTAATTGGCTATTCGATTCTCGACTATCTTTGGATGCGAGTGGACAGGAAGAGCACTTCAGCACATGTCAAATGCTAGAAACAGACTAATTTCCTGGTTTAGCAAGAAGCAAAACTCAATAGCCACCTCTACAAAATGAGGCGAGAATACATAGCTGCGGGCAAAAGTTGTGCCCAAGTCCTATGGATGAGACAAAGAATGAGAGACTATGAAATTGAAGAAAAGAAATTCCAATCATGTGTGATAACACAAGTGCAATAGCTATCACTCAAAATCCCGTGTTGCACTCAAGAACAAAACATATTGATGTCGATATCACTTCATAAGAGATCATGTTGAAAAGAAGGACATTATCTTGGAATATATCTCAACCGATAAACAACTAGCCGACATCTTCACAAAACCATTATGTGAGTCAAGATTTGAAGAACTCAAACATGAGTTGGGGTTAATTGAAATGAGTGACACTCGCACGAATCAAAGAAGAGTAATGGAACAGAAAAAGGGGTGAAAAAGAGCCGAAAACAAAATCACCAAGAATCACCAGATCGGAAAGACAAATACACCGAGTCACCGATAGGCCGAGTCGCTAAGAGAATCTGTGAGAAGTAGAGTTAAATCGCTAGAGATAAGCGGAATAACTTATGAGCAAAGTGACAAAAACGCAATCGTTTTGACTAAGCGGGAATGTTTTAAGGAATACGTCGATAATGATGATGTGTACAGACAAAAGCGCACACCAAGCTTATGATTGGATATAAATGTTTGCCGCATTAAATACGAGACATGAAATGCACAATAAGCGTGCGGAATCCAAGCCGTTGATTTCGATCACGATTCAAAAACCACCCACACGTCCTTTCATAAACCATATTTAAACCATTTTCGTCCGTTTCTCTCTCACACTTCTAAAACTGTTCATCTCTTTCTCTCAAAAGCAAAGCGCAGAATACTCTCAAACCCTATCGACCTTCAAATCAATTTCTCGAGTTTTTCCTTGATACAATCCCGAGAAATGGCACCAACTTATGACTTTACCAAGTTAGGAAAGCAAATCCACACCGGTTCGACGGTGGATTTCGACGAATGGTGAAGCAGGGTCCGACGACACCCTGGTGAAGAAAATCGCCGAGAAGTTGGAAACGCCCGGCTAAAACCGTTTCTAACGTTAGAATATCCGATGACCTATGTGGAAGAGATCGCGACAATTACGTGAATGCCGAGATTCACGATGAAGGAATCAAGTCATCTGTTCACGGAAAGCGGTGACTATCTCTCGCCAAGATTTGGTGAATATTGCTCACTACCGCCAGGAAGGAGCATCCGAGATTAAAGAAGCTGATGTAAACTTGGGCCGACGATGGAAAGAAATAGCCAAGTCCGACTTTGCCGATAAAATAATATACACAAAAAACAAGAGATCTGGAAGGAGGATTATCACAAGTTGTTGGACATAGTTGCCAAATGTATCGACATCAAATTTGGCAAACTTTGACCAATCAATCAAAGGCAAAGCTGATTGTAATGGCCGCAATCATCGAAGAAAAGAAGATAAACTGGCCTGAGTTTGTCTACAAAGCAGACTCTGCCCGAACGTGGGGAACAAGTCCTTCAAAGAAGATGGTTCATTTGGAGGATCCCAGATATGGCCCGTGATTGGCCGGCTATTGGAGGTGAAAGGAGTCCTCTTAGACATGGGAAGGCATTCCATGTTAACAAGAGGATGTTCGAGCTAACCTCTCTCGGCGCTCGAAGCGAGCTTACGCCAAGAGAGCCGACACTGCAGGGGGAATCACCACCCAAGATACAAATCAAGCTTCTCTCCACCCAAGAAGAGAGCGCCCAAAGCTACTAAGAAAGAAGACTGCCCCTGCAGCAAAGAAAGAAACCAAACATGCTCCCGCCCGCAGCGAGAGTCACCGCCCAAAGAAAGTGTCTCCCGCCCCTGCGGCAGCAATGCCGGTCGAGAAGGACTCACAAATACCTTCTCCGATCGTCAAGAAGAGGAGAACGAGAAGCCAAGACGGCCTCCTCGAAAAAGACACCAAAGACACGCCCCGGCCCGCCAAGACTCGAGGGACAACATCTCTCAACTGAAATTCCCGTACAAACCAGAGACGAAGAAGAATAGTCAAGCGTCCGATCTGAGAAACCAAATGAGTCGATTCTCCCAACACAAATACCGGAGACTACCGGAGAAGTAGAGTCTCCGGATGTAATTGATGAAACAGCGAAAGTCTCGTGAAGGCGATCACAGAGGCAACTCAAGACACAAACAGAGCTCACACAAATGAAGCACAAGAAGAACTCCGCGGAGAGCGAGATAGTGATGTAATGATCCTATCTCCACCTTACCCGACATCCAAAATCGTCTGCGTGAGTGGAGGAAATGGAAGTTGAGCAAGTCGGGAACAGTTCCAACGGCCTCGAGTTCATAGAAGAAGAAGAGGAACTGCTAAATTTCCTTGATTAACTCATCGTGTGCTCCCTCCGATGAAGACAATCGCACGACATCCTGCAGATCTACAAGGACAGGGGAGAGAGAAAAGCAAGGGGTTGAAGAAGCCGAAGCACGTGAGAAGGCAAGTATCCGCCTATCTCCGCACCACAGAACACACACATCCTCTCCTTGATGTCTTCTCCGACAGTGACGAGAACTGCAGAAATGCTTTGCTTGCCACGTAAGAGTTGCAAATGCAGCAAGCATTGCACGAATCAAGAATCCTTCACGAGCAAAGACTAATGGAGGGACCAGGAGAGTCATCCGAGAACACAGTGAAATTGATCCAATGGGAGTGGTTCAACAAATCGCCAATGTTGTTGCTTTACCACTTCCCCACTCACTCGAGAAGAAGGTAATAAAGGAGATGGCGATGAAATGAACCGGCTAGTGGGGACCCCAATCGAGCCAACCCCTATTGAAGGTGTGCTACCACCGCCCCAACGGCTGAACAATCTATCCAAACAGTAGGGAGTTTGGAGACGAGTGACCCCATTACAAGTCACTCACCGGTGCGCCACCGAGGGGAAACTCCTCCACCGCAAAAGGCAAGGTCGGAGGATGCTGCAGATGACTCCACAACGAATCAAGGAGGCGAAGTAGAGAAACTACAAACACAAGAAGAACAACAAGTTTCCATCAACGAAGCTCGATAGCTTGAGATCGTCTTAGCCGAGGTGCCAACTACTCAAGGCTAATGACGCTGGCGATGCAAATGGTCGAGGCACGGAAGAATGAACAGGGGAGTTAACACTCTAGGGCGATGAAAGTGCAATCCATGGGGTTGAGACTCCAATGGATGCCATCGTAGAAGACCCTAAGACACCGACACTCGTCGAAAGGGAGGACTAGGCCTCGCAGCAGAGAGAGACTGGAGGTAATGAAGGCCCACGGGAGGTTGAGACTTCCGGGGTAAAGAAGTCAAGTAGAAACATCCCTCCTACTATCATCGACCCTTCTCGAGAAGGAGATCGGCGCACTTCATGATTCCCGGACAACCCCGATGTCACTTTTTGGGATCGGAAGGCGAAGAAGAAGGTGAGTCATCCCCATGACAAATCCAAAAGACTCACCATGCGGATGTTCCAAGCACGAGCAAATCTGATCCCAAGACTACTCTCAAATTTTTAACTTTGATGATGAGCCACCACTGAAATCTCATCATCGTCCGATGACGCCACCGATAAGGCCGAGGACCGATCCATCGAGATGGAAAAACCAACAGACCAACGAAGTTTAAGACAAATGAGGCTCAAAAGCCGGGTCTACTTCACAAATGAACCCAAATGAACAAGAGACCACCGCACAGGCTCCTCAAGCTGCAGCAGATCGATTCCCAAAAGAACTTCACGCGCACCGCTCATCATCGAACAGATCCTGATCCCCTCGGCGGTGATGAATCTTTTGTAGAATCTTTCCTTTCTCACTGAGATACGTAACTCCACGAAGAGTCGAAAAATGAACAAGCACGCTATAAACAAACCAGCTCCTGTTCTTCCAACGGACACCATTGTTCCAAATGATTATGACTTCGATCTTTGTATGGCCATCACCGCAATGAAGAATCACCAAAGTTCGAGAAGTGTTCAAGGCACTCTTTGCTTGAGGTTGAACGGATGGAGAGGCATCGAGGCCTCTTTGGACATGCGCCGGACAACAGAGATGCCTCCCTTACACCGATTTGAGAGGCATAACAATCGAGATAAGGAATGGTGGCAACAACAAAGAATCAATGCGTGTGGAACAGGTGAGATACTTGAACTTTGTTCAACAAGTCTGCTGGTGTGGAGAGTCGAAAATGCCGATGCAAAAACGGTTTGAGAGAACACATTGAGCATATGCATGAAGCTCACACCGCCGAAATCAAGGCTGCTGCGTGAGCAAAATACAAATGATATACAGGCGTTTGGAAGAACACATGACTAGAAAATTCAGCCTTCTCATGGTTGAGATGAAGGCCGATTTCAAGAGAGTCCAACGCTACTCGATCCGACCCGTCTTTGCTTACAACGCAGCGACTTGAAATGAACTCGACTATCCGCAGCTCGATTTCATGCTTGCCAAAGATATTCCCGGGGTTCCTCTATCCTTTGATGATGCCAAAAAGGGGAAGAGGAATACCTTAAAGCAAAGAAAATCAAGTCGAAAAGAAAGGAGCAAATCGAGAAGGGAAAATCACCGAGGAAGTCTTGAAACAAAGAAAGGAAAGCTTGTTGAGGGGGAAGGATCAACGGATGTAACATTGATGATTGCACAAACCCCCAACAAGGTCCTCACACAGGTGACATTATAAGCGAAAACTCCTCAGTGATCGCCACTCCAACACTCTGCTGTATCTATGGCCGAGAAAAGAAAAGCAATTGAAGCAGGGATGAAGGAAGTGGAAGGAAGAATGGATGCCAGGGTGATGAACATCTTGAAAGAACATGGAGGCATTCCAAATTGACAGAGACACCTATGCCATCTCGGATGTCGGACAGAGCCACGATCAACGATGAATTTAAAACACTCGAACTGAGGGATACTTTGCAAATATGTCCATGGCTCAAGCTTGGGACTTGTCTTGGGAAAAGGGTCTCGCGTTATGTGAAGAAGGCGACAGCGTGAGACTTCCAGCGATCACTCTGCTGGTCACTCTGTGGTCACTCACCGGAAAGAAGAAGACCCCAAGACAAAGATACGCCCGCAGGTAGTAGAGGAAGAAGCGAGGTGGAGGAAGAAGCTTGGACTCTAGCCTCGCCCAAGAATATTGAATACGTAGATCTAGGAAAGAAAGGAGGGATCTCTTGGGGGGCTTGACCAAGTGGCAAATTTAAAAGTGGCTAAATCTAACGCCGAGTATGCAAAGAGATTAGAAGAAGAAAACAAGAGACAAAGTCGGCTATGGCGGAGAGACAGGAAAGAATAAGAAGAGATGAAGTCGCCAGAAAGCATATGAGAAGAAAAAGAAGGCACTGACGACGAGAAAAAGAGAAGAAGAGAAGAAGATCTTGATCAAGATGAAAGAAGGAGACAACGAAGGAGATGAAGTGTTCTTTGTCCAACCCTTCGTGTATTTTATTATGTAAATACATACAATGTAAGTCTTCCGTAATAAAGCTAAATTTTTTTGAAGACAATTATATACTCGATACACCTTGTAAACAAATGTTAAGTACAAGAATGATATGATCAATAAAAAGATTGATTCTCGCGCATACATTCTATGTCAATACACTATCTGTATGTATCTTTGTTATCTGCATCTTTGTATGGTTTAAGTTTTGGCATCATCAAAAAGGGGGAAATTGTTAGGAATTTTATTGTTTAGATTTTGATGAATGCTATGTAAAACTTAGAATAGAAAGTTGGCACCCCAATTCTTGTTGTAAAATGCATTGTAATAAATAGAGCCGCCAAGCCGAGTTAAGTCGCCTACGCCCTAACATGCAAGAAGACAATCAAGATCGGAAGGAAAAAATCACGCGAGAGATACCGAGTATGGCAAAGAAGAGTAGACGGAACTCTATCAAGAAGCGGTGAGATGCAAAGAGTGGAGCATCGATCAAGTCAACTCAAGAAAAGCCAAGTCTCAAGTTGAAGTGACAAGAAGAGTCATCCAATGATTGGAAGTCGACTCTAAGTCACCTGGGGAAAACAAGGAAATGCGGTCAAGTCGAGATAATCAGAAAAGAACCGTTGCATTTAAATCAAGAGATTTACTTAAACAAGTAATATCTCCATACCACCTTTCTTGGAGTGCTCGGTCCCGAAAGCGTGCAAAAGGAATGAACCAATGGGAAGCACTACACCGTGTCGAACTCGAAAGGTGAAAGAACAATTCATACGAGGAAACGACAATTCCAAGAATCTAAGCCAACGATCGCAAAGTGACTTTCAAAAATAAGCATATCTCTTCAACGGGCAAATTTTTGAAAGTTCACTATAAAAGGCCGAGGAGTTTGTTTGAGAAATAAGGATGACACACACGCGAGATATACAAGCACATCGGAAAAATCAAACATTCTCAATCCTCAAGCCTACATTACGAAGTACATCAATCCAACACTCACCGTGAAGGAAAGAGAACTTCTATCGCTGAAGAGGAAACTTTTGAAAACAAGGGGTCTACATTCCGGAAGGATTGTAGAAAGGTTCAAGGTTGAACCAAGTCTTAAGCTTTTGGAGGGCTTCGTGATCAAATCCAAAGAGCTTGAGCAAGTGAGTCAGTAACAAAGCAAAATGCCCCTGAAGAAGAAGCCGAGTCGTCATTTGAGAAGCTTGGTGAGTGATCAAGGCGTCTCCGGATCGAGTCCCTAAGGATCAAGTCGGTTGTGATCAAGACTTGTATCGGGATCATACCACTTTGTAAACCGATCATTACTTAGTGGATTCCTCCAGAGTTGGAGAAGAGAGGAGTAGAAGAATTACCCCATCTTCGAACCTCTATAAAAACTTTCTTGTGTCATTTACATTTCAAAGATTTAAATTCCTCGCACTTTTAATCGCTTATATCTACTTGATAAATTTGCTATCCATTTGATAATTTATAAGTACTAAATCAAGCTCTAAAATCTTTCTTAATCAAACTTAAGGGTGTTAAGTCTTCCAATGAAAATAAAACCACAAATGAGTCAAATTATAGCCAACAATTGAGTTACTCCATCAACACTCACCAGAAATCATTGAGAGATTAACTCTCTTGAGTGACTAATTCGATTGTCCATCAAGGACACAAATTGTGTAGAATCAACTCAGATTTAAAAGGACTAAATCGAAAATTTGGTAAGGTTTATTCAACCCCCTTCTAAACCTTACATTTACACCCCTTGGGACCTACATAGCTTTTGAGCCATCAAGTTTTTGGCGCCGCTGTCGGGGATTGTAATATTAAGAACGCTTTTTTGTTAATTTAATCATTTTTTTATTTTTTTATTTTTTTACCATTATCTTTCTTTTTATCTATCTTTGTAAGTCTTGGTTTATACTTATCCTCTTTGTTTACCGCGTGTATGCCTACTCGTCGCCGAATTTGGAAGCGCGACACCGCCGGTAGCAACACGTAGGAAAGTACTAACACACGACCCGCGAAGAGGATACTAACGAAAGTAAAGATTTCGTCATGGATGATGAACAAAGAACTATGTATGACTATGCCAAACCATCCATGGACGGCACGTCATCTAGCATCGTAAGGCCCGTTGTTGCTTGAATAATTTTGAAATCAAACCGAATGTCATTCAAATGGTGCAACAATTCGCTTCAATTCAATGGCCTACCAGGCGAAGATCCGAATAATCATATCGCGAATTTCCTCAAAATTTGCGATACATTCAAAATCAATGGGGTCTCGATGATGCCATCCGTTTACGCCTATTCCCATTTACTCTTCTGACGGGCTAAACAATGGCTAAATACTTTGCCAAAGGGAACGATTACAATGTGGAACATCATGGCGAAAAGTTCATTTTGAAATATTTTCCACCGCCAAAATCGCACGATTGAGGAATGAAATCTCTTCATTCACTCAAGAAGATGACGAGACCTTGTACGACACTTGGGAGAGATTCAAAGAATTGTTGCGGAAATGCCCACATCATGGTCTTCCTATTTGGATGCAAGTCCAAACATTTTACAATGGGCTACTCTCGTCAACAAGGCAAATGATTGATGCGGGCCGGGGAACTTTGAACAATAAAACACCGAAGTTCGCCAAGATCTCGATAGAAGGAATGGCCATGAATGGCTATCAATGGCAATCCGTCATTTGGTAAACCTAACAATACAGTGGGTGTTTATAATGCGATGCAATGGTTACACTAGCCGCACAAAGTCGAAGCTTTGACCCAAAAGATCAACGATCTAGCAGCTCCTAAACCACCACCACCGCACGTTTTATCTTGTGAAACTTGCGGCGGATTGCATAATCATCAAGACTGTCCACACACAATACCTCACGCTGAACATGCTAATTACGTTGGGAATCAAGGCAGAAATTACCCAAGTAATCCTTACAGCAACACATATAATCCTGGGTGGCGACAACATCCTAATTTCGGTTGGGGAAATCAAGGCCAACCACGACCTAATCCCAATCCCGATCTACACACGTCTCCCTGATTTCACCAAATCAAGGTAAGCCTAACTTGGAAGATCTTATAACAAAGTTTGTGCAATCAACAGATACCCGATTCCAGGCGGAAAACATCCTTGAGAAATCAAGAGGCATCTATCCATAATCTGAAAACCAAATAGGCCAGATTGCGAAGATGATTTCCGAAAGGCCACAAGGTAGTTTGCTTGGGTAATCGAGCCAACCCTGGGAACATGTAAAGGCAATCACCATCGCTTTTCCACATGAGCATGATTATGCGAATGCCGCCATGCGTAAATACGTGGAGGATGACATGCCCAAAGAAAAGCTCATGAAAAAGGAGGTTGCGAACACACACCCAAGATCCCTTACCAAGTCTAACCGAAGAAGATAGAAGGGATGACAAATTTGGTAAGTACCTTGATTCTTTCAAACAATTACATGCCAATATTCCATTTGTTGACCCTCCTTCAAAGCATGTTAGGGATCTTAATGACATCATTCCTAGTGAAAATAAGCTTAACAAATTATCAAGTGTGCAATTGAATGATAAATGTCCTTCCAATGAACTACCACAAAAATTTAATGATCCAGGAAGCTTTATTATCCCTTGCACAATTGATGGTTTACCTGTTGATAGGGCACTAGCCGACTTGGGAGCTAGTATCAATGTGATGTCTTATGAAACATTTAAGCATGCGGGATTAGGTGAACTTAAACCTATTAGGATGGACATTCAATTAGCCGATAAATCGATTAAACATCCTAGAGGTATTATTCATGATGTGTTAGTCAAGATTGATAAATTCGTGTTTCCAGTCGATTTCATTATTCTTGACATGCATGATAATATAGAAGTTCCCTTAATTCTAGGACGTCCATTTTTGGCTACCGCAAAATCTCTCATTGATGTGCATGATGGAAAACTTATTTTGAGAGTAGGGAGTGAACAAGTTATCTTTAAAATTCCCTTGAAAAATCATATAGATGATACTTGTTTTCCTATAAACTTGATTGGGAAAAATGATCTTTTGCTTGATACACCATCTAATAAACCCTTGAAAACATGTGATGTTCAAAGTGTGTAGAAGTGCTCACAGAAAAGTTCATATTTAAAGATGTCGTGCGTAAAAATGGGACCGTCAAGGTAAATTGTTCGAGATTTGACTTAAGTGGCGATGTTAAGGATTTTCATAAGTTCAAGGCTCCGCCCGATTAAATCTTCACATTTAGGTGACATAGTCCAGCTATACGACGTTAAAGAAGCGCTAACCGGGAGGCAACCCGATGTTTGTGTGCAATTGTTTCCATTTATTTTTATTTTTTTTTATTTTATTTTCTTTCAAAATAATCATAAGTCCTTAGAGTCATTTTCAAATCATAAAAAAAAAAACTCTTGAGCTTCTTCTTGGTTGTCCTAATTGGGAATGTTTGAGATTTCACGGTATTCGAGTTGTGTGTTGCTTAACTTTGATTAGGTATGAAGATGTCGTTGAAGGTCCCGTGCACAAAACAACCCAATGATCGCTCAATACCGATTCCACTATTGTAGTAAGGTCGTATTTTTTCTTTTTCCACCTCTTTTATATCATTCTGATTTCTTTGCTTTTTGAGTGTTTGGTGTGTGTTTGTCCATTTCTTTCTTTCACATTGAGGACAATGTGAATCTTAAAAGTTGGAGGTGGGTACAATAACATTTTCGGAATGCTTGTATGCTTGTTTGTGAGAGATGTGATTTTTATTTTTTTTAACAAATTGAATGTTTGCTAGTCAATAACTTGGCCCAATTATACCTACATTAACTTGTTAATTTGTGTTTTCAATGTGAAGCAATTGATTGTCTAGGATAGATTGACGTGATACAGTGCAAAATTTTGATGAGATTTCTAACACCATAAATACTTGATGTGTTAAGGCATATACGACGATACCTAGCGCTATGAACGCCTCGAGAACTCGTAATTTAGTAGTGGTTAACTAGTTGTTAAACCAAGCTTGCGAATAACAAAAAAGAGAAAGAGAAAATGAAAAAAAAAAAAAGAAAAAGAAGAAAAAATGGACCAATCGAGGTTATACTCCTCTATTTGTTGTTGCTTAGTAACTAGGAGATACAAATATGAGTATGGGAAACCACCCTAGGAGGGTTTGAACAGAAATTCAAAATTTAAACCTAGTGGAAGCATGCTTCGAAAGGTCCTAAAAAAAAAAAAAAAAAAAAAAAAGGGGAATGTATACTCCTTGACTTCTCATCCCAATAAAGTTCACGAAGCTTGGTTATATAACTAGTAGGCTAACTACAAAGATCTATTTAGTTCTTGTATTTTCATAGCATTATTGAATTGAAGTTGTTCATAACTATCAATATTTGTGGAGTGATGATTTCAAGTCTCAATAATGCTTACCGATATTACGGTCTTTCTTGACAATGATCGCTTTGCAAAATAATGTTTTTTTTTTTTGAATGGTTAATTCGGGTTGAGAAGGCTAAGAACTTGACTGCTTGTGTTCAATGTGTTGAAAAAAAGAAAAAAAAATTGTGTGTTGTGATTTATCAATCCTCTTTTTGATATTATGTTTTGCTTGAGGACAAGCAAAGTTCAAAGTTGGAGGTGGTTTGATAAGGGTCTTTTATTCATGTTTTATGTGTATATTTGAGTAGAATTTGAGTTATTTTGTTGTTACTTTCGTTAGTTTTTGATTGTATATTGTTTATACTACTCGTGAGGTGCTTTTATTGTGTAGATTGACCATTCGGGCTAATTTTGGTGAATTTCGGACCATGGATTCATGTCAAAACATACCGGGAGTTTAAGGATGCAAAAATGCTCGAAATCCCAAGCCAAACGCGTCATTTTGGGGCCTTTTTGGTCCAACACGGCCAGGGGGTGTCGGGCAACACGGCCATGTTCAAACAGGCGAAAAATCACAATTTTTAGGCTTTGACAGACTTTAACACGGCATGGCCGTGTCGAAACACACGGCCATGTCGCACAACATGGCCTGGCCGCGGTCGCATTTACATGGCCATGTCGCATCAATTTTCAGCAAAATTCAAGCAAAGACGGCAGGGGCGTGTCGGGCGACATGGCCGTGTTCGGGGGACTTTTTTGCAACTTTTCCATGCGAAAATTATGGAAAACTCACCAACCAAGCTTTTTGACCACTTTTGTACACCTTTAACACCCTATTTTGCTACAACATGTCCCCATATTCCCTCAATTATCATTTGAATACAAGAATTCACCAACCCAACAATGAATTGGAGCATTTGTTTAACAAAGGATGGCATTATTAATGTGTTCTTGCACAAAAATAATGTTTATAAAAGCCAAGAGTATGAGTTGGGGGAATCATTCATTAATTCAAGATACATTGAATTCATTAGATTCATAGATTCATTAAATTCATTAGACATTGGAGATCAAGAGGTCTTGGAGGAGTAAGCTTGTAGCAACATTGGAGAAGAAGGCTTGGAGCAACATCATCAATCAAGAAAGAAGTCAATTGAGATTTTGAGAAAGATAAGTACACCATGTCTACAATACTTAAATCTTCTTGTGTAATTTATTCTTTGGTTAAAATCATGTGTAGCTAAACTCCTAGTGTTTGAATGTAATGAACTCTAGAATGAATTTGTGATTAAGGTGTGTATGTTTTTAATAAAATCTTCATATTTTGTGTGATTCACTTATATTATGTTTCGTTCATTCGAATTGATATATGCGCAATATTGATTTGAAGTTTATTTTTCATCCGGGAAATCGAGAGATTCATGGTGAAATAGAACCTATACAAGTGAAAAGAGTTGCATGCAATCCTAGATATAGGACGACATAAATCTTCTGGATTAGGGTCAAACCTAATATGGGAATTCACAAATCGTTATAATGCTGTCTTGGGGGTTTTAACTAGAAAGAGATTTCAGTTAATCAACTTGAGATTAGAAGTTTTTCGCCTTGAGAAAGGGTTTAACTTAAATTGGGAATTTCTACGGTCCACAAAGACATGAGATTTTATTAAAAGAGGTTGGTTTTTGTTTAAGGGCTTACGGTTGTATTTTTAACTTGTCAAATCACAAAAACATTCTAGGGGATTTACATTCAAACACATTTATATCTCTTGATTTCTTATTTTACAAATCTTCCTTCATTTTTACAATTTATAATTTGTTTTCCTCTTTCATCAAACAAAAACTCAAAATTGTTAGATTAAATAACAAAAAGATGGTAATTATTAGTACTTACAATCCTCGTGGGAATGACACTCGGTACTCATAATCTATACTATAAAACGATAGGTGCACTTGCCTACGGTTTTAAAGGTAGTTTTGAGCCATCACCCCACTTGCTCAAGCTCTTTGGATTTGATCACGAAGCCCTCCAAAAACTTGAGACTGGTTCGACCTTGAACCTTCCTACAATCCTCCGTGGAATATAGACCCCTTGATTCTTCAACAATTTCCTCTTCAACTGATTGAAGTTATCTTTCCTTCACAGGTGAGTGTTGGATTGATTTTCTTCGTAATGTAGGCTTGAGGATTAATCTTGAATGATTTGAGAATATTTTTGGTTACAGATATAGCTTTTCTTGCTCGTATTTGTTTTCAATTGTCAAGGTAACCAACATTCTCTCAAATAAACTCCTCAGCCTTTTATAGTGTTCTTTTTGAAAATTTGCCCATTGAAGAGATATGCTTATTCTCAAAAGACACTTGTGGTCGTTGGCTTGTCTTGTTGCGCTCCTTGGAATTGCCACTTCCTCGTATGAATTGTTCTTGACTTTTCGAGTTCTCGACATGGTGCAATCTTCCCATTGGTTTATTCCTTTGCACGCTTCTGGGATGAGCACTTCGAGAAAGGTAGTATGGAGGTATTACTTGTTTAAGTAATTTCCTTGATTTCGTGCAACGGATCTCTTCCAGCTTATCTCGACTTGACGCATTTCCTTGCTTTCCCCAGGTGACTTAGAGTCGCCTTCCAATCATTGGATGACTCTTCTCCACACTTCAACTTGAGACTTGGCTATCTTGAGTTGACTTGATCGATACTCTACTCACCGCATCTCACCGCTCCTTCATCGAGTTCCCCGTCTTTCTCTTCTTTTTGCCATACTCAAATTGCCTTGCAATGAGTCTTCCTTCTAGTCTCCATTTGTCTTCTTGCATGTTTAGGCATAGTCGACTTAACTCACTTGACCAGCCCTATTTATTACAATGCGCTTTTACAACGAAAATGGGGTGCCAACTTCCTATTCTAAGTTTTACATTGCATTCATCAAAATCTAAACAATAAATTTCCCAACAATTTCCCCTTTTTGATGATGCCAAAACTTAAAACATTCAAAAATGTAAATAGCAAAGACACATACAAATAGTGCATTCACGAGAGAATGTATGCGTAGAATCAATCCTTTTATTGATCATAACATTCTTGTTCTTTACACAAATCATTTACAAAGTGTATCGTGAGCAAACATTTATGTCTACGCAAAAATAGAGAATTTACTGATTTATTACAAAAGACTTACATAAAATGTATTTACACAAGAAAATACATGAAGGGGTGGACAAAACACTTCATCTCCTTCGCTTCCTCCTTCTTTCTTCTTCTTCACTCTATCATCTTCCTCGTCTTCTTTTCTTTTTTTCATCTTCACCGCTTTTTCTTCTTTTTTTATACGCCTTCCGGCAGCTTCATCTCTTCTTATTCTCTCTTGTCTCTCCTCCCATAGCCGAGTTTGTCTTTTATTTTCTTCTTCAATTCTTTTCACATACTCAACATTGTTCTTAGCCACTTGCGGATTGGCTACTTCGTCAAAACTGCCCAAAGATCCCTCCTCTTTGCCTGGATCTATGTACTTAATGTTTTTGGGCGAGGTCTAGGTCTCAAACCTCTTCCTCCACCACGCTTCTTCCTCTACCTCTTCCTCTTCATGTGCGTGTATTGTACTGGGGTCTTCTTCTTCCAAATTGTGTGACTAGCGGAGTGATCGCGAGTCCGCTGCACCGTCGCCTTCTTCACATAGTGTGAGACCCTTTTCCGGTCAAGTCCTGGCTTGAGGCATGGACATATTTGCGAAGTATCCTTCGGGATGCGGCGTTTTAAATTCATCAACTAATCTTGGCTCGCCCCGATCCGAGATGGCATAAGTGTCTCTCTCTGGAATGCCTCCATGTTGTTTCGTAATATCCATAACTCGAACATTCATCCTTCCTTACACTTTCTCCATCCCTCGCTTCAATCGTCTTTCTCTTGTCGGCCATAGGTACAACAGAGTGTTGGAGTGGCAGAGTCATCGGGAGTTTGCGATAATATCACCGTGATAAGACCTTGTTGGAGGGTTTTTGCAATCATCAAGGTTACATCTCTCGATCATTCCCCCTCAACAGACTTCCCTTTCTTTTCTCTTGAAACTTCCTCACTATCTTTCCCTTCACAAATGCTCCCCTCCTTCTCAACTTCGGATCCTTCAGCGCTTTTAGGTATTCCTCTTCCCCCTTTTTGGCATCATCAAAGGAGAGAGGAACCCTGAAACAAACTAGCGGCGGGAAGTCGAGTCCACTGAGCGATAGCCAAGTTCTCGCTTCGAGTCTGCTGCAGAGTATGCGGCGCGAAACTCGGAGCGAGTAGCGTTGGATTCACTTTAATTAAACTTCATCTCAGCCATGAAAAGGCTGAATTTTCGATCCATGTTTTCTTCCATACGCAGGAGCTCATTCTTATTTGCTCACGCAGCAGCCTTTATCTCAGTAGTGTGAGATTCATGCATGTGCTCAATGTGCTCTCTCAATTTTGTCTTTGCATCAACATTCTCACCGCTGGACAACAAACTTGTTGAACAATGTTCAAATATCTAGCTTGTTCCACACGCATTGTTTCTTCTTTATTGCCACCACTCCCGAATTCTAACTATTATGCCTCTCAAGTCGCCAGATAAGTTGGCATCTCATTATCTAGTCTCATGTCCATCGAGGCCTGGTGCCTATCCATCCGCTCAATTTTAGCAAATAATGCTTTGAACACCTCCCGAACTTCACTATTCCTCTCACATTGCGGTGACGGCCAAGCAAATAAAATCATAGTCACCGAACGATGGTATCTCGATGGAATGACAAGATCTGGTCCGTGGAAGCGCTCGAGATCTCTTTCTGACTCTTCAGGGAGGTCGGGTACCTCCAGAGAGAAGGGAAATGATTCTACAAAGGGATCATCACGAGCAACTGGAATTTGTTCAATGATGAGTGGTGCTCGTGAAGTTCCTTGTGGAGTCGAACTCATTGCGGCTTGGGAAGCCCGCGCAGTGGACTGCTTTGTTGGGTCTGTTGTGAAGTTGACCCGACTTGCTTGAGCCTCACTGCCTCAACAACCGTCTTGTCTCATCCGGTTTTTCCACGTGAGTTGACCGGTCCTCGCCTTTATCGAGCGTCATCGGACGATGATGAGATTTCCATGGGTGGCTCATCAAAGTTGAAAGTTTGACGAGTAGTCTTGAGGTCGACTTACTCGTGGTTGGAACACCTCACCGAGTCTTTGGATCGACCACCGGATGACTCGGCCATCGTCTTCTTTCGATCCCGAGAGAGGTTACATCGATTATCCGGGAATCGTGAAGCTCACTTATCTCCTTTCTCGATGGATCAATGATAGCAGGAGGGATGTTCTCAGACTTGCTTCTTTTTACCCCGGAAGTCTCAACCTCTCGTTGGCCTTCATTACCTCCCGCAGTCTCAACTACAAATGGGCTTGACATCCCTTTCGACAAAGTGTGTCACTGCCTTAGGGTCTTCATGCGTGGCATCCATTGAGTCTCAACTCCATGGATTGCACTTTCGTCGCCTGCAGTGTTAACTCCTGTACATTCCTTCGCATCGTGCCTCGACCGCATCGGCGCCATTCATTAGCCTTCTCGGAGCGCTTGGCACTCACCGAGACAGCCTCAACTGCCTGAGCCTCGCCGATGACAACTTGCTCGTGGTACTTTGTGTTTGTTCCTTCTCCACTTCGCCTCCTAGATTCATTGTGGAGTCACCGCAGATCCTCCGACCTTGCCGCAGCAGGGGAGGAGTTTCCCCTCTCACCGGTGGCACACCACCGAGTGACTTGATTGGGGTCACTCGTCTCCGGACTCCCTACTGTTCCCATTGAGTATTCAGTTGGGGCGGTGGTAAGACAACTTCATTAGGGGTTGGCTCGATTGGGGTCCCCACTATCCCGCCATCGCTAGTTCCTTAGTTCCTTCTTCCGAGTGAGTCAAAGTGGTGGCGAATAACAACGGTGGCAATATCTTTGCACCACTCCCATTGGGTCTATCTCCACCGTGTGTTTTGGAGGACTCTCTCGTCCCTCCATCATCCTTTGCTCATGAAGGATTCTCGATTCTCGCATTGCTTGCCGCATTTGCAATTCTTTTCCGTGGCGGCGCAAGCAGGTCTAGATCCTCATCACTTTCGATAGACGCCAAAGTGAGGATGTGTATGTTCGTGGTGCGGTGATAGGGCGATGGCCTTTGGCTTTCTCACGTGCCTCTGCGTCTCTCACCGCTTTAGCCCGTTCATTTTCTTTTTCGAATTTCCAGATATTTATGCAATTATCCTCGCAAGGGCTTTTGCAGATCGTGTCCACCTCAAGAAATCAAGAGTTCTTCTTCCTCAAAGAATGAACTCGGATATTGAAACCGCACTGATATAGGCTCATCTTCCATTTTCTCACTCGCAGACGATTTTGGATGTCCGGATACAATGGAGAGTGCATGATTAAATTGTCTTCATCATCCTCTTTGCCGCCCTCGTTTCCGTGTATTGAAGGTAGCAGACTTTTGCCGCCGACACCTTCAAGCCATTTGCTGTTATAGGTGGAGAAACAACCCCACAACAGTGACTCGGTTGTCTCAAACCGTTCTTTGTTCCTCAAATTGCGACACTACAAATTGGTCTTCAAGTTGCTCTCTGACGTCACCCTCAGACGGACCGGCGTTCATCAATCACTTTTGGAGACTCTACTTCTCCGCCCAGCCTCTGGTATCTTCTCCACCGAGTGACAGACTCACTGTTTTTCAAGCTCGGAGAGTTTGGAAAGTCTTCTTCTTCTCTTTGTTTTAACCAAAGGGATTTCTCGCTCCACTTCCTCCGATTCATTGAAGGTGAATGCCTTCGCAGATGTCTTAGAGGTAGCCGCTTCCTTGTTGTGGCGCTCTTTCTTCTTGATCACCGGAGAAGGGATTAATGGTTCCTTCTCCACTCATGCCGCAGGGGCAGGGGAGACACGGCCGCGGGGCGGTGACTTACGACAGGGCAGGAGCATATTTGTTTTTCTTTGCTTTGCAAGCGGGCAAAGCAGCTTCTCTTAGCAACATAGGGGTAGCCTTCTTCTTTGGCCGGAGAGGAGACAATCGTATCTTCAGGGTCAACTCGATTCCCCCTCACTCGTGACGCTCTCTTAGATAGGCTCTCTTCGTGCGCCGAGAGGTTTGATCTCGAACATCCTCTTGTTTACATGGAACGCCTTTCCATGTCGAAAAGGACTCCATTTACCTCCATCACCGGCCAATCACTGCATCGTATCCTGGGGATCCTCCAAATGCTCCATTCTCCTTGAAGGATTTGTTCCCTACATTCTCGGTAGAGTCTGCGTCAGAGACAAACTCAGCCCAGTTCACTTTCTTTTCTTCAATGATCGCAGCCATTACGATCAATTTCGCTGGGATACCGTCAAAGTCGCCAAATTTGATATCTATGCATTTGGCAACGATGTCCAACAATTTGTGGTAGTCCTCCTTCAAAGAAATCTTGTTAGTCGTGTAGACTATCTTTTCAAAGATAGTCGGTCTTGGCTACTTTCCTTCCAAGCAAAAAGTCAACATCGCTTCATTGATTTCTCGCTGCTCCTTCCGCCTGTAACGGCAGTGTTCGCCAAATCCTTGGCGTGATGATGAACTCCTTCCCGTGAACAGAGGATTTGATCCCCTCATCATGAATCTCATCATTCACGAGAACTCGTGCGACCTCTTCCACATAGGTCATCGGAAAATCCATCGCGAAAATGGTTTTAACCTGAAATGTTTGAGTTTTTCAAATGATCTTCTTTATGAGGGTCATCGGACCCCTATTTGACCATACCCTCGAAATCCACAAGAGACCCTGTGTGGATTTGCTTTCCTAGCTTGACAAAAATCATGAGTGGATGCCATTTTTCAAAAGATTTTCACCGAATGAAACTTAGAAAGTGATTTGAAGATTGATAGGGTTTTTGAGAGAGTTTTTGCCTTTGCTTCGAGAGAGAGAAGTGAATGTTTTTGGTAATGTGTGAGAGAAACGGACGAAAATGGTTTAAGTATGGTTCCCGAAAGGACGTGCGGGTGGTTTTTGAAATGTGATCGAAATCAACGGCTTAGATTTTGCACGCCGATTAACATTTAATGTCTCGTATTTAATGCGGCAAATTTATATCCAATCATAAGTTTGGTGTGCGGCTTTTGCTGTACACGCTCATAATTAGTGACATCATTCTTAAAAACATTCCCGCTTAGTAAAAACGATCGCATTTTTGTCCCTTTGCTCATAAATGACTTCAAACTTATCCCTTAGTTGATTTAACTCTTCTTCTCACAGTTCTCCTAGTGACTCAAATTGTCGCTAACTCGGTACATCCGTCTTTCCTTCCTATATGGTCGATTCACTTAGATTTGAGAGTTCAAATCTTTTTCCCTTTTCGTGTTTCATTTCTTTTCTTTGAGTCTTCTTAGTGTGAGCTCACCAATTAACCCTAACTCATGCTTGAGTTCTTCAAATCTTGACTCACATAATGGTTTTGTGAATATGTCACCAACCTGTTTATCGGTTGAAATATATTCAAAGGTGATGTCCTTCTTTTCAACATGATCTCTTATGAAGTGATATCCGACATCGATATGCTTTGTTCTTGAGTGCAACACGAGATTTTGAGTGATTGCAATTGCACTTGTGTTATCACACATGATTGGAATTTCCTTTTATTCAACTTCATAGTCTCTCACTTTGTCTCATCCATAGGACTTGGGCACAACAAATTGCCCGCAGCCTATGTATATTGCTTGATTGTAGAGGTGGCTATTGAATTTTGCTTTTTGCTAAACCAGAAATTAGCCTTGTTTCAAGCATTTGACATGTGCCTCAAGTGCTCTTCTTCCACAACTCTACATCCAAAGATAGTCGAGTCCGAATAGCCAATTAGCTTGAATCCACCTTCCTTACCATGGATACCATAAGCCAACTTCTTGGCTTCCTTTCAAATATCTCAAGATTCTCTTGATGTCCGCAAACTCATATGGCTTTTTTTGGAGCAGATTGAAATCTTGCACATACACCTACATCAAAGGTGATGTCCGCCCGCTTTGTGAGATAGAGCAATGATCCAATAAGTGCTCAGATCTTGTTTGATCTACACCCGCCATCCGCATCCATATCCATTTTGACTAATGTATTCATTGGTATTTTCACGTAAGACTTCTCTTCCATACCAAATTTCTTCATTAAATCTCTGGTGTATTTTGTCCGACTTATGGAGGTTCCATCCTTCACTGCTTTTCACTTGGAGTCCAAGGAAGAATGTCGCTCTCCCATCATGCTCATTTCGAATTTGCTTTGCATGAGGTTTGAGACAACTCTTTGTTTGTGGATCCAAAGATGATGTCATCCACATATATTTGAACAAACAAGATACTCTTCCCATCTTGAATTACAAGAGTGTTCTATCCACTTTGCCTTTTGTGAATCCGTTCTCGGATCGGAATTGTGATAATGTATCATACCATGCTCGGGTGCCTATTTCAATCCATATAAAGCTTTCTTGAGTTTGTATATCTTATCTCCAAGAGTCTTCTACTCAAATCCTGGAGGTTGTTCAACATATACTTCTTCTTCCAATAACCCATTAAGGAATGCACTCTTTACATCCATTTGATATACAATAAAGTTCTTGTGAGATGCATAGGCAAGAAACATCCTTATAGCTTCCAATCTTGCTACAGAGCAAAAGTTTCATCAAAATCTATTCCTTCTTACTACGGGATATGGGCAATCAATGGCATAGTGACCTGGTTGCCTCTGGTTCCATCATAGATTTTCAACCTTTTGATCACCTCTTTCCATTCTTGGATTGTCACCTTTGATATTCAGCTTTTTGATGCTCTGTTCTCTTGGTTGGCCTATCTTCCTTTGACTTGGAGGGAGCCGAGTGTCTTCCGGAGGATTAAGCCCTTGCCTCTTTGTAGTTCTTATTGAAGAACTTGTTAAACCTTTTAACCATCGTGGCTATTTCCTCTTGGTCAATGACTTCTTTGACCTCGGCTCTCTTGCCATCCTTAACAATTAGAGCAAATTGTTTTAGGTACAATCTGTCTCTTCCTCGGTCTTTTCTTCTCGGCTCAAATTCGTAGGCTTTGAGATATGAGAATAGCTCATGGTTGGATGTCTTGATAGGTCCATGGAGTGTCTCATGGCCATGACTTTCATATCCCACTCGGTTGGGAGACTTAGAATCTTCATACACATTTCCTTCCTCGTGTATATTCTTTTCCAAGTGCGTATAGCTCGTTGGTAATTTCTAAGAACCGAGCATCCAGTTGATCCAGGGTCTCTCCGTGATCATTTTGAAATTTTCAAATTTACGTACAACCACCGATAATTTATTTTCCTTGATTTGCTCGAGCCTTCACAAATCAATGTTAGCTTGTCCTAGATTTCTTTAGCCGTTTTGCATGATTTGACTTTATTGAACATGGCTTTGTCCAAGGTTTTGTAAAGAATGTCCTTGGCCACATTGTTCAGGTTATATCTTTTTCTCGTCATCATTTGTCCATTCACTCTTGGTTTTCAACCATGATCGTCCGGGAGCAACATCCTCTTCACCTTCAAATTTGCAGCTCTCCTTACAATTTGTGTTCACTTTTAAAATTTGCAGTGGCCCATCCTCTATCACTATCCACATCTCATCATGTAATGCTTGATAGATGAGCCTCGCATACGGATTTTCCAATCATCAAATTCTTCAATTGTGAACATAGGGATGCGTGTCAAATTTGCTTCCATGATAATAACTTTTGATGATAAAAAGAGTTTTGAAAACTTAAGTACTAAAATAGACTTTGAAAAATTTGGAGATCTAGTTCAAGAACTAAAGGCGGAAGGCTCAATGAACCAACCGCTCGATACCACTTGTAGGTCCCAAGGGGTGTGAGTGTAAGGTTTAGAAGGGGGTTGAATAAACCTTACCAACTTTTTGATTTAGTCCTTTAAATATTCGAGTTAATACTTCACAAATGAGTCCTTGATGGACAGCTAAGTTAGTTAATCACGAGTTAGTTACTCAACGGACTGATCGAAATGCTGATGATAGAATAACTCACTGTTTTGACTAAAGACTTAACTCGACTGTGATTTGTTTTCATGGAAGACTTTACACCCTTAAATTTGGTTTAGTTTTGATTTAATGCTTGGTTTTAGTACTTAGAGATTATCAAGTGGATAGCAAATTTATCACAGAGTTAAATAAATAAGGTGCAGGAATTAAAGTCTTTGAAATGTAAATGACACGATAAGTTTTTATAGAGGTTCAAGATGGGGTAATTCTTCTACTCATCTCTTCTCCAACTCCAGGAGGAATCCACTAAGTATTGATCAAGATACGAGTGGTAATCCCGGATACAAGTCTTGATCACACAAATGACTTGATCCTTTGGGACTCGATGCGAGATGCCTTGGTCACGCAGCCGGCTTCTCGTGCGACTCGCTTCTTCTTCACAGGCGCTTGCCTTGCTACTACACCCACTTGCTCAAGCTCTTTGGATTTGATCACGAAGCCCTCCAAAAACTTGAGACCGGTTCGACCTTGAACCTTCCTACAATCCTCCGTGGAATGTAGACCCCTTGATTCTTCAACAATTTCCTCTTCAACTGATTTTAAGTTATCTTTCCTTCACAGTGAGTGTTGGATTGATTTCCTTCCTAATGTAGGCTTGAGGATTGAATTTGAATGACTTGAGAGTAATTTTTGGTTACAATTCGAATGTTAGCTTGAATGTTCGTGTTCTGTAACCTTTTCTCGATTGATTCCTCGGCCTTTTATAGTGATCTTTCAAAAATCTGCTCGTTGAAGAGATAGGCTTATTTTCAAAAGACACTTGTGGTCGTTGGCTTGTCTTGTTGCGATCTTGGAAATGCCACTTCCTCGTATGAATTGTTCTTGACTTTTTCGTAGTTCTCGACATGGTGCAGTGCTTCCCATTGGTTTATTCCTTTTGCACACTTCTGGGATGAGCACTTCGAGAAAGGTAGTATGGAGGTATTACTTGTTTAAGTAATTCCCTTGATTTCTCGTGCAACGGATCTCTTCCATTATCTCGACTTGATTGCATTTCCTTGCTTTCCCCCAGGTGACTTAGAGTCGCCTTCCAATCATTGGATGACTCTTCTTCCACTTCAACTTGAGACTTGGCTATCTTGAGTTGACTTGACCGATACTCTACTCGGGATGCATCTCACCGCTCCTTCAACGAGTTCCCATCTTTTCTTCTTTGCCATACTCAATTTTGTCTTGCAATGAGTCTTCCTTCTAGTCCCCATTGTCTTCTTGCATGTTTAGGCATAGTGATTTAACTCACCTTGACCAAAATTTCTATTTATTACAATGCGGTTTATAACGAAAATGGGGTGCCAACTTCCTATTCTAAGTTTTACATGGCATTCATCAAAATCTAAACAATAAATTTCCCAACATCCATAAGATTGGGCACAAAAAATGCCTACGCCTATGTATTCTCGCTCACTTGTGAGGTAGCTATTGAATTTTTCTTCTTGCTAAACCAGGAGATTAGCCTATTTCCAAGCATTTGACATGTGCCCGAGGTACTCTTCCCACAACTCTACATCCAAAGATAATCGTAGTCGAGTAACCAATTAGCTTGAATCCACCTTCCTTTGGATACCATCACCCAACTTCTTGCTTCCTTTCAAATATCTCAAGATTCTCTTGGCCGCAATCATGTGGCTTTCTTTTGGTGCGATTGAAATCTTGCACATACACCTACAACAAAGGTTATGTCCGCATGCTTGTGAGATAGAGCAATGATCCATAAGTGCTCAGATCCGGTTTGATTTACTGAGCTTGCCATCCGCATCCATGTCCATTTTGATGATGTATTCATTGGTATTTTCACGTAAGATTTCTCTTCCATACCAAATTTCTTCATTAAATCTCTCGGTGTATTTTGTCGACTTATGAAGGTTCCATCCTTCACTGTTTAACTTGGAGTCCAAGGAAGAATGTCGCTCTCCCATCATGCTCATTTCGAATTTGCTTTGCATGAGGTTTGAGATGCTTCTTTGTTTGTGGATCCAAAGATGATGTCATCCACATATATTTGAACAAACAAAGATACTCTTCCCATCTTGAATTCTCAAGAGTGTTCTATCCACTTTGCCTTTTGTGAATCCGTTCTCGATCGGAATTGTGATAATGTATCATACCATGCTCGAGTGGTGCCTGTTTCAATCCATATAAAGCTTTCTTGAGTTTGTATATCTTATCTCCAAGAGTCTTCTGCTCAAATCCTGGAGGTTGTTCAACATATACTTCTTCTTCCAATAACCCATTAAGGAATGCACTCTTTACATCCATTTGATATACAATAAAGTTCTTGTGAGATGCATAGGCAAGAAACATCCTTATAGCTTCCAATCTTTCTGAGCAAAAGTTTCATCAAAATCTATTCCTTCTTCTTGGCAATACCCTTTGGCTACCAATCTTGCTTTGTTTCTCACCACAGAACCTTCCTCATTCATCTTGTTTCTGAACACCCATTTAGTGCCAATAACGTTTTGATGGGTAGGTCTTTGAACCAATTTCCACACTTTATTCCTTTCAAACTGATTCACTTTTCTTGCATGGCTTGAATCCAATGTGTGTCATCCAAAGCTTGTGACACATCTTTTGGCTCTATTTGTGAGATAAAGCAAGTGAACATAGCTTCTGTTGGGTTCGATCTGGTTTTTACACCTTCTCTTACATCTCCAATGATTAGTTCTCGTGGATGGTCTCTCACCATCTTACATCGTTGTTGAGTAAGTTAGCCGGATTCATCGTCTTGTAGTTTGTGTTATTTTGATCAGCTCTCTCTCATCATCACTTAGGCTACAGATTTTCCACCGCTTTGAGACTTCGGCTATCTCATCTTCATCCGGACTTATAATTCGGCTTGACTTCAACATAGGGACACTTCGAATGGTTGGTTGATTCAAACATCACCGACTCTTCAATGTCTTCTCCATTTATATTGGGTTCATCAAATACCACATGGATGGATTCTTCGTAACCATTGTTCTCTTGTTGAGCACTCAGAGGCTTTGCTTTTCGGTGAGTATCCTAAGAAGATACCTTCATCACTTTAGCATCAAAAGCCTTTAAATTATCTTTGCCATTGTTATGGATGAAGCATTTGCATCCAAATATTCTAAAATATGCAACATTTGGCTTTCTCCTGTCCAAATCTCATAGGAGTCTTTGTCACCGTCTCTGTTTATCATGCATCTATTTTGAGTATAGCATGTTGTGTTTATTGCTTGACCCAAAATCTTTTAGCGGCCTGCTTAAACATGGTCCTTGCCGCTTCTTTGAGAGTTCTATTCCTTCTTTCGCAACTCCATTCTCACGTGGAGTCCTTTGCTGCAGAGATAATTCATGACCAATACCATTTCCAATACAAGATTGAGTTATTATACCATTGACAAACTCGCCTTCCTCATCGATCTTATTTTGATAATGGTTTGACTCTTCTCATTTTGGATTCTCTTCATCAACTCGTGGTAGTTTCAAAGCAGAGTTTCTTTCTTTTTACACATGAATATTGTCCATGTATATCTTGAGTAGTCATCTACCGCCACCAAGGTGTATTTCTTCCCACTTATGTTTGGCCGGTTCAATCGACCAAATAGATCCATATGTAGCAGTGCAATATTCTAGTTGAAGATGGACATGTTTTTTCTTTAAATGATGATTTGATCGGTTTTCCCATCCGGCATGCATCACATATACTCTCCTTCTTGTATACTCGAGTCCGGAAGTCCTTCCACAAGATTACTTTTTGCAAGTTTGTTAATAGTTTTGAAGTTCGGGTGACTTAGCTTCTTATGCCACACCAACTTGATTCAAATTTGTGCTTTTGCTAGCAGACAAGTGCTCGGTGTTGCATTGACCAATCTACCACATACATGTTCTTTTGTCTACATCCTTGCAACACTATTTCATTAGTTTCAGTGTCCTTGATTTGGCATACACCCATATTGAATCCAACATCAGAAATTTTTGTCACAAAGTTGACTTATGCTTAACAAGTTGAAATTGAGGCCTTCGCATATGCAACATCCGTAATTTCTAATCCAGTTTTCTTGATGGATCCAATGCCTCTTATTTCTCCGGAGCTTCATTTCCTCCAAATATGACTTTTGCAACTCTAACCTCTTTGAATTTTGATAGATTTTTCTTGTTTCTGTCATGTGTCCGGAATGCCCACTATCCATGTACCAGGTTCCTTGGCACTCCGGTTAATCCTTGACCCCGCAATCAAGGAAATTAGGTTTTAGGTACCCATACTTGCCTGGGTCCTGAGGGGTTAGTATTATAAGATGATCCAACCAACCTATAGCCACATGATTTGACTCTCAAGAGGTTGCCATCTATCGATGCCATAATCATAATTAATCATGGCAAATTGTTTGGGGGTTCTAGGTTTATACAAATTGTCTCTTTTGTCTGTATGCATGTGCATGTGTTTTAACAATTGCCTTCTTTGGGTAGTTGTGATATCTCCGAGTGTAGTGCCTAGCTGCATATGTGTGCGATGATAGCTCTTATGCATTTGGAATGGCCTTTCTTTGAGTTCTGTGGCCTTTGCCACTTAGGCTTATATTCCATGTAGGTCTTTGGCCGATAGTTCACATTATTCCAATCACTTGGCTTGGGTACTTTCTACCATTCCCATCATATGTGTTTCTCTTATAGACCTTCCGGGGCTTTTGGCAGCTCTGCTTTCTTCTTTACAGAGTATCTCCTATTTGAGTTTGGCTTTGAGAACTCACCGGGATTTCTTCTTCTTGCCCTCTCAAAGACACTCAACTCAGGCCGTTTTCCTTTTCCTTTATAACCAAGGCCAGTTTGCTTGTGATTGTGATTTGGAGTAAATGTGTGTGCACCATTTGGAGTTTTGGTTTTGGAGATGCTTCATTACTTGAAGATCCTTTTTCCAAAATCACTTTTGGAGATTGACATAGTATAGAGGAGTTAAATCTAAGCCTGTCTTATCTCCGCATTCTCTTTGACTCATAATAAGATCATCCAAGGATTTAGATGCCTTAGTGAATGAGGAAATCACATTTTTGAGGTCATTCTCCCTCTTTTCTATAGCAACTATCTCTCGCTATTAACTTAGCATTTTCAAATTTTTAGACTTTTATTCTCATCAACTATTTGACTTAGAGTACTCGGCTCCTTAGTCACCGTGAGTTTTGCTCTTGAGTAGGCTATTTTCCTCATTTAGTAGTGTGTGTGAGGATTTAATGTATTCAAAGTCTTTCATCATTTTGCCTAATGAATCATAAAGATCGGTGGGTGATGAAGTGTGTGTGTCACAATCACTATCACTAGTATCCGAGTGTGATGAGTTAGAGTGTATCTCATCTTCTTGGTCGAGGTTGGTTTTGTTCTTTTAGCCATTAGACAAATCAAGGCTTCTTCTCCGAGTCACTTGAGTAGTCGCTTCACTACTCTCCGAGTCTCACCGTGTGTCTTTTGACTTGATTGTCTCGAGTTTCTGCACCAACATTGCCTTTCTCTTTTCCCCTCTTCTTTCTCTCAAGACTTTTCTTTCCTCTTCATTTCTCGTATTTGTTGACTACAGGATATGGGCATTCAATGGCATAGTGATTGGTTGTCGCAGTTCCAAAGATAGATTTTCAACTTTTTGATCGATTCTTCCATCCTCGATTGTCATTCTTTGATATTCAACTTTTGATGCTCGCTCTCTTGGGTGGTCTTTCTTCTCTTGACTTGGAGGGAGCCGAGTGTCTTCCGGAGGATTCACCTTTGCTTCTTTTGTAATTCTTATTGAAAAACTTGTTAAACCTTTTAACCATCGGTCACGATCTCTTCTTGGTCAATGACTTCTTTGACCTCACTCTATTGCCATCCTTAACAATTAGAGCAACTTGTTTTGGGCACAAATGTTTCCCTCTGGTCTTTTCTTCTCAACTCAAATTCGTAGGCTTTGAGATCCGAGAATAGCTCATGGTTGGATGTCTTTGATAGGTACATGGAATGTCTCATGGCCATGACTTTCATATCCCACTCGGTTGGGAGACTTCTTAGAATCTTCATACACATTTCCTTTTGTGTATATTCTTTTTCCAAGTGCGTATAGCTCATTGGTAATTTCGTGAACCGAGCATCCAGTTGATCCAAGGTTTCTCCTGCAAACATCTTAAAATTTTCAAATTTTTGTACAACAACAGATAGTTTATTTTCCTTGATTTGCTTCCGAGCCTTCACAAATCAAGGTTAGCTTGTCCCATTTCTTTTGCCGTTTTGCATGATTTGACTTTGTTGAACATGGCTTTGTCTAAAGTTTTGTAAAGAATGTCCTTGGCCACATTGTCCAAGTTATATCTTTTCCTTTCATCATTTGTCCATTCAGCCTCTTGGTTTTTCAACCATCAGCCGGTCCGGGAGCAACATCCTCTTCACCTTCAAATTTCGCAGCTCTCCTTATAGTTTGTGTTCACTTTTAAAATTTGCGAAAGTGGCCCATCCTCTATCACTATCCACATCTCATCATGTGATGCTTTGATAGATGAGCCTCGCATACGAATTTTCCAATCATCAAATTCTTCAATTGTGAACATAGGGATGCGTGTCAAATTTGCTTCCATGATAATAACTTTTGATGATAAAAAGAGTTTTGAAAACTTAAGTACTAAAATAGACTTTGAAAAATTTGGAGATCTAGTTCAAGAACTGGTCATGCGGAAGGCTCAATGAACCAACCGCTCCGATACCACTTGTAGGTCCCAAGGGGGTGTGAGTGTAAGGTTTAGAAGGGGGGTTGAATAAACCTTACCAACTTTTCGATTTAGTCCTTTTAAATATTCGAGTTAATACTTCACAAATAAGTCCTTAATGGACAAATAAGTTAGTTAATCAAGAGTTAGTTACTCAACAATGACTTTAATCGAGCCGTTGATAGAATAACTCAAATTTTTTTGACTAAAGACTTAACTCGACCGTGATTTGTTTTCATTGGAAGACTTTACACCCTTAAATTTGGTTTAGTTTTGATTTAATGCTTGGTTTTAGTACTTAGAGATTATCAAGTGGATAGCAAATTTATCACAGAGTTAAATAAATAAGGTGCGAGAATTAAAGTCTTTGAAATGTAAATGACACGATAATTTTTATAGAGGTTCAAGATGGGGTTATTCTTCTACTCCTCTCTTCTCCAACTCCAGGAGGAATCCACTAAGTATTGATCAAGATACAGAGTGGTAATACCCGTATACAAGTCTTGATCACACAACCGACTTGATCCTTTGGGACTCATTCGGAGATGCCTTGGTCACGCACCGGCTTCTCGTACGACTCAAATTTCGGCTTCTTCACAGGCAAATTTGCCTTGCCTTTGCTACTACACCCACTTGCTCAAGCTCTTTGGATTTGATCACGAAGCCCTCCAAAAACTTGAGACTGTTCGACCTTGAACCTTCCTACAATCCTCCGTGGAATGTAGACCCCTTGATTCTTCAACAATTTCCTCTTCAACTGATTGAAGTTATCTTTCCTTCACAGTGAGTGTTGGATTGATTTTCTTCGTAATGTAGGCTTGAGGATTAATCTTGAATGATTTGAGAATATTTTTGGTTACTGAGATATAGCTTTTCTTGCTCGTATTTGTTTCCAATTGTCTAGGTAACCAACATTCTCTCAAATAAACTCATCACCTTTTATATAGTGTTCTTTTGAAAATTTGCCCGTTGAAGAGACAGTTTATTCTCAAAAGACACTTGTGGTCGTTGGCTTGTCTTGTTGCAGTCCTTGGAAATGCCACATCCTCGTATGAATTGTTCTTGACTTTTCGAGTTCTCGACATGGTGCAAAGTGCTTCCCATTGGTTTATTCCTTTTGCACGCTTCGGGGATCGAGCACTTTGAGAAAGGTAGTATGAAGGTATTACTTGTTTAGGTAATTCCCTTGATTTCTCGTGCAACGGATCTCTTCCAGCTTATCTCGACTTGATCGCATTTCCTTGCTTTCCCCAGTGACTTAGAGTCGCTTCCAATCATGGATGACTCTTCTCTCACTTCAACTTGAGACTTGGCTATCTTGAGTTGACTTGACTGATACTCTAATCACCGCATCTCACCGCTCCTTCATCCGAGTTCCGTCTTCTCTTCTTTGCCATACTCAACCTGCCTTGCAATGAGTCTTCCTTCTAGTCCCGGTTGTCTTCTTGCATGTTTAGGCATAGTCGATTTAACTCACTAACTTTGACCACCCTATTTATTACAATGCGCTTTACAACGAAAATGGGGTGCCAACTTCCTATTCTAAGTTTTACATGGCATTCATCAAAATCTAAACAATAAATTTCCCAACATCCATAAGACTTGGGCAAACAAATTTCCACTTCGGCTATGTATTCTGCTTCACTGTGGAGGTAGCTATTGAATTTTTCTTCTTGCTAAACCAGAGATTAGCCTATTTCCAAGCATTTAACATGTGCCCGAGGTACTCTTCCTGTCAACTCTACATCCAAAGATAATCGTAGTCCGAGTAACCAATTAGCTTGAATCCACCTTCCTTTGATACCATAAGCCAACTTCTTGGCTTCCTTTCAAATATCTCAAGATTCTCTTGGCCAGCCATGTGGCTTTCTTTTGGTGCAGATTGAAATCTTGCACATACACCTACAACAAACGTTATGTCCGCCTGCTTTTTGTGAGATAGAGCAATGATCCAATAAGTGCTCAGATCCGTTTGATCTACTGCTTGCCATCCGCATCCATGTCCATTTTGATCGATGTATTCATTGGTATTTTCACGAAGATTTCTCTTCCATACCAAATTTCTTCATTAAATCTCTGGTGTATTTTGACGACTTATGAAGGTTCTATCCTTCACTGCTTTCACTTGAGTCCAAGGAAGAATGTCGCCTCTCCCATCATGCTCATTTCAATTTGCTTTGCATGAGGTTTGAGATGTACTCTTTGTTTGTGGATCCAAAGATGATGTCATCCACATATATTTGAACAAACAGTATACTCTTCCCATCTTGAATTCTGAAGAGTGTTCTATCCACTTTGCCTTTTGTGAATCCGTTCTCAGTCAGGAATTGTGATAATGTATCATACCATGCTCTGGGTGCCTGTTTCAATCCATATAAAGCTTTCTTGAGTTTGTATATCTTATCTCCAAGAGTCTTCTGCTCAAATCCTGGAGGTTGTTCAACATATACTTCTTCTTCCAATAACCCATTAAGGAATGCACTCTTTACATCCATTTGATATACAATAAAGTTCTTGTGAGATGCATAGGCAAGAAACATCCTTATAGCTTCCAATCTTGCTACAGGAGCAAAAGTTTCATCAAAATCTATTCCTTCTTCTTGGCAATACCCTTTGGCTACCAATCTTGCTTTGTTTCTCACCACGTAACCTTCCTCATTCATCTTGTTTCAACACCCATTTAGTGCCAATAACGTTTTGATGGGTAGGTCTTTGAACCAATTTCCACACTTTATTCCTTTCAAACTGATTCAGCTCTTCTTGCATGGCTTGAATCCAATGTGTGTCATCCAAAGCTTGTGACACATCTTTTGGCTCTATTTGTGAGATAAAGCAAGTGAACATAGCTTCTTGTTGGGTTCTCTTACATCTCCAATGATTAGTTCTGGTGGATGGTCTCTCACCATCTTACATCGGGTTGAGTAAGTTAGCTGGATTCTACTCGTCTTGCACCGTGTTATTTTGATCAGCTCTCTCATCATCACTTAGCCATTTTCCACTTGCCTTTGAGACTCAAATATCTCATCTTCATCCGGACTTATAATTCCAAATTTTCACTTCAACAACATAGGACACTTCGCATGGTTGGTTGATTCAGACTTATCACCGACTCTTCAATGTCTTCTCCATTTACATTGGGTTCATCAAATACCACATGGATGGATTCTTCTCAGAACCATTGTTCTCTTGTTGAGCACTCAGAGGCTTTGCTTTCACCGAGTATCCTAAGAAGATACCTTCATCACTTTAGCATCAAAAGCCTTTAAATTATCTTTGCCATTGTTATGGATGAAGCATTTGCATCCAAATATTCTAAAATATGCAACATTTGGCTTTCTCCCCTGCCCAAATCTCATAGGAGTCTTTGTCACCGTCTGTTTATCATGCATCTATTTTGAGTATAGCATGTTTGTGTTTATCGTTTCCCAAAATATTTTAGGCGTACCTCACTTGACTAACATGGTCCTTGTGCTTCTTTTGAGAGTTTTATTCTTCTTTCTCGCAACTCCATTCTCACGTGGAGTCCTTTGCACAGAGATAATTCATGACCAATACCATTTTCAATACAAGATTGAGTTATTATACCATTGACAAACTCGGTTCCTCACGATCTTATTTTGATAATGGTTTGACTCTTCTCATTTTGGATTCTCTTCATCAATCGTGGTAGTTTCAAAGAGAGTTTCTTTTTTTTTTACACATGAATATTGTCCATGTATATCTTGAGTAGTCATCTACCGCCACCAAGGTGTATTTCTTCCCACTTATGTCTTTGGCTGGTTCAATCGACCAAATAGATCCATATGTAGCAGTGCAATATTCTTGTTGAAGATGGACATGTTTTTTTCTTTAAATGATGATTTGATCTGCTTTTCCCATCCGCATGCATCACATATACTCTCCTTCTTGTATACTTTGTCCGGAAAGTCCTTCCACAAGATTACTTTTTGCAAGTTTGTTAATAGTTTTGAAGTTCGTGTGACTTAGCTTCTTGTGCCACAAACAACTTGATTCAAAGCTTTTTTGCTAGAGACAAGTGCTCGGTGTTGCAGTTGACCAATCTACCACATACATGTTCTTTTGTCTACATCCTTGCAACACTATTTCATTAGTTTCAGTTGTCCTTGATTTGGCATACACCCATATTGAATCCAACACCGTAGCCTTTGTCACGAGTTGACTTATGCTTAACAAGTTGAAATTGAGGCCTTCGACATATGCAACATCTGTAATTTCTAATCTAGTTTTCTTGATGGATCCAATGCCTCTTATTTCTCCCCGAGCTTCATTTCCTCCAAATATGACTTTTGCACCTCTAACCTCTTTGAATTTTGATAGATTTTTCTTGTTTCCTGTCATGTGTCCGGAATGCCCACTATCCATGTACCAGGTTCCTTGCACTCACCGCTCCTTGAACCTGCAATCAAGGAAATTAGGTTTTAGGTACCCATACTTGCCTGGGTCCTGAGGGGTTAGTATTATAAGATGATCCAACCAACCTATAGCCACATGATTTGACTCTAAGAGGTTGCCATCTATCGCTGCCATAATCATAATTAATCTTGGCAAATTGCTTGGGGTTCTAGGTTCATACAGCTTGTCTCTTTTGTCGTATGCATGTGCATGTGTTTTAACAATTGCCTTCTTTGGGTAGTTGTGATATCTCCGAGTGTAGTGCCTAGTGCATATGTGTGCGATGATAGCTCTTATGCCTTTGGAATGGCCTTTGCTTTAGTTCTAGGCCTTTGCCACTTAGGCTTATATTCCATAGGTCTTTGCCGATAGTTCACATTATTCCAATCACTTGGCTTGTACTTTCTACCATTCCCATCATATGTGTTTCTCTTATAGACCTTCCGAGGCTTTTGGTAGCTCTGTTTCTTCTTTACAGAGTATCTCCTCGCTTTGGAGTTTGCCGAGGAACTCGGGCCGGATTTCTTCTCTCATTGCCCTCTCAAAGACACTCAATCAAGCTATTTTCCTTTTCCTTTATAACCAAGGCCAGTTTGCTTGTGATTGTGATTTGGAGTAAATGTGTGTGCACCATTTGGAGTTTTGGTTTTGGAGATGCTTCATTACTTGAAGATCCTTTTTCCAAAATCACTTTTGGAGATTGACATAGTATAGAGGAGTTAAATCCTAAGCCTTGTCTTATCTCCGCATTCTCTTTGACTCATAATAAGATCATCCAAGGATTTAGATGCCTTAGTGAATGAGGCAATCACATTTTTGAGGTCATTCTCCTCTTTTCTATAGCAACTATCTCTGCTTATTAACTTAGCATTTTCACCTTTTAGACTTTTATTCTCATCACTATTTGACTTAGAGTACTCACTCCTTAGTCACCGTGAGTTTTTTGGCTCTTGAGTAGGCTCGTTTTCCTCATTTAGTAGTGTGTGAGGATTTAATGTATTCAAAGTCTTTCATCATTTTGCCTAATGAATCATAAAAAAGATCAGTGGGTGATGAAGTGTGTGTGTCACAATCACTATCACTAGTATCCGAGTGTGATGAGTTAGAGTGTATCTCATCTTCTTGGTCAGTTGGTTTTGTTCTTTAGCCATTAGACAAATCAAGGCTTCTTCTCCGAGTCACTTGAGTAGTCACCACTTCACTACTCTCCGAGTCCATTGTCTTTTGACTTGATTGTCTCAGAGTTTCGCAGCCAACATTGCCTTTCTCTTTCCCCGTCTTCTTTCTCTCAAGACTTTTCTTTTCTCTTCATTCCCGTATTTGTTGACTACAGGATATGGGCATTCAATGGCATTGTGACCGGGGTTGCTCGCAGCTTCCAAAAGATAGATTTTCAACTTTTTGATCAGCCTTCCATCCTCGATTGTCATTTTTGATATTCAACTTTTTGATGCTCGCTCTCTTGGGTGGTCTTTCTTCTCTTGACTTGGAGGAGCCGAGTGTCTTCCGAGGATTCACCTTGCTTTTTTGTAATTCTTATTGAAGAACTTGTTAAACCTTTTAACCATCAAGGTGCGATCTCCTCTTGGTCAATGACTTCTTTGACCTCACTCTGTTGCCATCCTTAACAATTAGAGCAACTGCTTTGTTTTGGGCACACTGCTTCCTCTTGTCTTTTCTTCTCACCAAATTCGTAGGCTTTGAGATCCGAGAATAGCTCATGGTTGGATGTCTTTGATAGGTCCATGGAATGTCTCATGGCCATGACTTTCATATCCCACTCGGTTGGGAGACTTCTTAGAATCTTCATACACATTTCCTTTTGTGTATATTCTTTTCCAAGTGCGTATAGCTCATTGGTAATTTCGTGAACCGAGCATCCAGCTTGATCCAAGGTTTCTCCCCGCAAACATCTTAAAGTTTTCAATTTTTTGTACAACAACATGATAGTTTATTTTCCTTGATTTGCTCGAGCCTTCACAAATCAAGGTTAGCTTGTCCTGATTTCTTTTGCCGCTTTTGCATGATTTGACTTTGTTGAACATGGCTTTGTCTAAAGTTTTGTAAAGAATGTCCCCGCCACATTGTCCAAGTTATATCTTTTCCTTTCATCATTTGTCCATTCAAATTTCTTTGGTTTTTCAACCATCGCCGTCCGGGAGCAACATCCTCTTCTCCTTCACCGCAACTCTCCTTGCGCTTGTGTTCACTTTTAAGATTTGGAGTGGCCCATCTTCTATTACTATCCACATTTCATCGTGGTAATGCCGATAGATGAGCCTCGCATACGAATTTTCCAATCATCAAATTATTCAATTGTGAACATAGGGATGCGTGTCAAATTTGCTTCCATGATAATAACTTTGTAATAAAATAGTTTTGGAAGATCAAGTGCTAAAACAACCTTTGAAAAATTTGGAGATCTAGTTCAGTGACCAAGAAGGCTCAATGAACCAACCGCTTGATACCACTTGTAGGTCCTGGAAGGGGTGTGAGTGTAAGGTTTAGAAAGGGGGTTGAATAAACCTTACCAACTTTTCGATTTAGTCCTTTTAAAACGTTCGAGTTAATACTTCATACCGAGTCCTTGATGGACAACTAAGTTAGTTAATCAAACAGAGTTAGTCACTCAACGCACTGACCGAGCCGCTGATAGAATAACTCACTGCTTTTGACTAAATACTTAACTCGACCGTGATATATTTTCAGCGGAAGACTTAACACCCTTGAATTTGGTTAAGTTTGTTTTAATACTTGGTTTTAGCACTTTGTTGATTATCAATTGATAGCAAATTTATCACAGATTTTAGAGTAATATGCGTAAATTAAAGTGCTTAAATGTAAATGACACAATAAGTTTTTATAGAGGTTCAAGATGGGGTAATTCTTCTACTCCTCTCTTCTACAACTCCCGGAGGCATCCACTAAGTATTGATCAATATACAAAGTGGTTAATACCCGTATGCAAGTCTTGATCACACAAAATTGACTTGATCCTTTGGGACTCGCTTTGAGATGCCTTGGTCACACAAATTGGTTTCTCGACGACTCGACTTCTTCACAGGCAAATACCGCTTTGCTACTACAAAACTTGCTTGCAAGCTTCTTGGATTTGATCACGAAGCCCTACAAAAACTTGAGACCTGGTTCGACCTTGAACCTTCCTACAATCCTCCGTGGAATGTAGACCCTTGATTCTTCAAATGTTTCCTCTTCAACCGATTGAAGTCGTCTTTCCTTCACAGTGAGTGTTGGATTGATTTCCTTCGTAATGTAGGCTTGAGGATTGAATTTGAATGACTTGAGAGTAATTTTTGGTTACAGATTCAATGTTAGCTTGAATATTCGTGGTTCGTAACCTTCTCTCGAGTGTTTCCTCAGCTTTTATAGTGATCTTTCAAAAATCGCCTGTTGAAGAGATAGGCTTATTTTCAAAAGACACTTGTGGTCGTTGGCTTGTCTTGTTGCAAATCCTTGGAATTGACATTTCCTCGTATGAATGATTCTTCAGCCTTTTCGTAGTTCGACACGGTGCAAGATTTCCCATTGGTTTTTCCTTTTGCACGCTTCTCGACTAAGCACTTTAAGAAAGGCAAGATGGAAATATTACTTGTTTAAGTAATTTCCTTGACGGCAATGGATATCTTTCAGCTTATCTCGACTTGACCGCACTTTCTTAACTTCCCCTGGTGACTTCGAGTCGCCTTCCAATCATTGATGACTCTTCTCCGTCGCTTCAACTTGAGACTTGGTCACTTGAGTTGACTTGACTTATACTTCACTCACCAGATCTCACCGCACCTTCATCGAGTTCCCGCTTTCTCTTCTTTTGCTACACTCACCGCCTCGCAATGAGTCTTCTTTCAAGTCTCCATTGTCTTCTTGTATGTTCGACATAGTCACAAACTCAAATTTCGACCATTTATCTATTACAATGCATTTTACAACAAAAATGGGGTGCCAACTTTCTATTCTAAGTTTTACATGGCATTCATCAAAATCTAAAAATAATTTCCCAACAAAATTTATTCTACAAAATTTATATATTAAAAACAATTAAGAGGAAATTACACAAATTACCCTCATTTGTCAAAAAAGACAATAATACCACCCTATTCCAAATCTACCCGACCCGCTCCTATTCTTCCCAAATAGACCCGCCCACTTTATGTTTTTATTCAGCTTTTTTACCCTCCAGCTTTGTTAACCTAGGTAAAGCAAATTCTTACTAGTTTGTCATCCACTTTCCATACTTGATTTCGCGCCGCTTTTTTTTGCGATTCTTCAAACGCTCGTGGTCGCGTTTCTCCATTATTGGTTTCAAATTTCATTCGCTTGAACTTCATCACTTTATTCGTAGGGTTAATTTATTTTTCAAACCTCTCGTATTCGTATTATTTTAACGGGTCCTAAAAACGCTCCTAAAACTCTCGTCATAAGAGAATTTTGAGAAGTTCTTTGAAGATAAAAGCAGATTCCTCGAAAAAGAGGGGAAGTTCGTAAGGTTGCAAGTTGGTTCTATGGATTCTAAGAAGAGGAAAATAGAAAAAAATTGAGGAAGAAGCGGTTCTGATGTTAAATCGCCTTCCAAAGGTGTGAAATCGAATGTCGGTGTTAAAGTTGCTAGGAAGAAGAAGGTTTCTTTTGAAGAAACCGATATTGCTGAGGTATGACTTTTGTGTATTTTGATTTGTACTCTTATTGTTTGTTTCGATGTTGTTTCTTATTTGTTTCTGTTATGTTTCATTTGTTCTTTTATGTATTTAAGTTGAAGTGGTTGTTGATTTTGTGTTTCTTTTATGTTTCTGTTTTATTTCATTGTTGTTTCTAGGGTTTCAAATATGTTCTTGACCCTGCTGACTGGTTCAGTGCTCGAGTAAATATTTCCTTCTCGTTTGATGTTATTAAGAATATAAAGACCACCTTAACTGACACCCAACTGGAGGCATTTAAGAATACCGCTTTTGATATTTCTTGAAATGAAAGAAGTTGATTTCCAAAATCAGCTTGTCCATTCTCTCCTGTTGAAACGCCAAGTCGTCCACTCAAGAAGGACGAAATTGTTGTGTCCGTAGGTGGGAAGTTGTTGCGGTTTGGATTGGGTGAGTTTGCTATTGTGACTGGTTTGAATTGTGTTGGTGTTAGGCCTTCGTTGTCTCAGGGATGTTCGTGAGTCTCGGTTATATTTCAAGTATTTTGCTAGTAGGAACAAGTTTAATAGGCAAATAATCGAGGAATATTTTTACTCCGTGTTTGGGGTGATGAGGATTTAGACGACCGAAATTGGCTTTACTTTATTTTCTCCATTTTTTTCTTTTTACTTCTACCTAGTTCCGCTTTCTAGATGTCATTTTTTAAGTTGGTTGACAAGGATATGGATGTTTTTGACACATATCCTCGGGGAGTGTGTTGTTCGATGTGACGATGCGTGAGTTGAGGCAACAAATCTTGTACGGAAACAAACTTCAAGGCGAGGAGAATCCTGTGGGAAGCGTACGAAATTTTATAGAATTCAAGGATTTCCGGCTTTCCGTGATATGGTTCTATGAGTGTTGCCATGAGGTGAACGGCAAGTTTTGTGCTCGGGTTGATCCGTGAGATCCCGAGGATTTTGAATCGACTTGATCAAAGTCCGGGAAAGACAACAAAGTTCATGTCGAAGACCTTGAGATGAAGATATTCAATCGGGTACAACAGAAATATGATTTTACTATTTTTTTTTTTTTGTTTTGTTTCATTTATGTTTTAATTGTTTCTTTTATGTTTCGACTTATGATTTATTTATTTTTTTTATTTCATTGGGTTTGAAGAACTTGTGGCCTCATCGATGATGAGCTTGTGCACTGGGCATTCGTGACATTCTATGATAAATCAAAGTACACATTCAGCCCTTGACGATGATTTTGTTGTTGGAAGGTTGAAGCGGAAGGAGGTCAAAGGTGGTGGTGGCTTGAATCATACCGCTGACGACATTGCTAGGAACCAAATGTTGTTTTCTAAGGATTTTGAGGCTTTTAAGGTTTCAACTTCAAAATTCTTGGAAGAGCAATTTGCTATTGTTTTCTCTGAACTTGTCGATATTAAGAGGAAACTAGAGGTTCTCATACTTTTTTTTGGTGTTTTTAATTATAAGTATTTTTTTGTTATCTTTCTAGATTTTTCTTGTTTTTTTTTTGTTTCAATATTGTTTATTTGTTGTTTCTGTTCATCACATGGTTGTTGTTTTTTATGTAGGTTCGTGGTGTTGTCGATGAAGTTGAGAAGGTTGATGAATCGTAGTCTACGAGTGAAACCGAATCTAATGTCATGCCATTAGGTTCAGGTTCCGAGGAAGATGCAGATGAGGAAAAACATGGAGAGGATGAGGTTTATGATGGGAATGTGGATGTTCCCATTAGGGAAGCTGGAAAAAAAGATGACGCTCGGTGAAGGTGATTTGAGTGTTGCGAGGAGTTGAGCAGCTAGGGGTTGGTTAGTCCGAACAGGGCATGGATAACGTGGTTGATGAATCAAGGAAGATGGTAGTGAGATGGAGAATGTGTTTGATGAATCAATCAAGGATCGTGGTGAGGTTGAGAAGGTTGCGATGAGACGAGCAAGGACGGTGGGGAGGAGCGTAAATTCATTAGTTCTCGTGAACTTGACGCATCTCACCCCTTCTTGAATCGACAATATATTGAACACCGCAAAGCCAAGCCGCATTGGGAAGGTGTGTGTTTAAATTATAGTTTCGTTATTTTGACATTCCTTTGCGTACTGAAGACGCTTTTTCTATGTATTTTCGATTTGTTTGTTCTTTTTGTTGTTTTTGTTTTTGTTGTTTATATGGTCGACTCGTCTATTTTTACATTTCTTTTGTAGTGACTATGGGGTTTTTGTCAGCTCGTTATGCCGAGTATTTTGTTGCCGAAGAAAATGGATGCCGAGGCGCTTGACGAGAGAATGAGCGTCAAGGTTTAGTCATTTGCTCTACAATCACGCCGGGTTAAGAACAAAACGGCGACGAGGACAACAACGACATTTAAATTCCCGCCTTCATTCCCTAAGGATTGCAGGAATTGTTGTTACGAAAATCTTGATAATTTGTGTAACCACCGAACAAATTTCTTTAAGTTTGGTACTTTTAGTAGTATGATATTTGGTATTTATAATAGCTTTCCTGGAGGATTTGGATCGTTATTGGGTTTTTGATTATCGATTAGATTTTGTTGGTTGTAAGTTTTTGAACAATTTGCGCATTTGAGTTATGAGAAGTTTTTCAATTAATGTATTGATGTTGCTTGGTTTGGGATTCAAATTATTGTGCATTTTCAGGTTACGTTTATCGCTCTCCATCCGGTAAATGGTTTCATGCAGTAATAGAAACATATCTCAAAACACATTCAAACAAACATTTGTTTTGTCATCTTATTGTAAGAAACATATTTGAAACAACATAGAAACAATTTGCTTTTGATTTTCTATATGTGGAAGTCAGACGCTTACACGTATATTCGTAATAGTAATATTCTACTATGAGTCCTATTTTTGTTTTTGGTTGATTCCTACATGTTTTTCTATTATGACCAGATCCCCACATCTACTACATTTGGTTTTGGCGCTTTTCTCCTAAGTCGCCTTGTGTCTTCTTTTCTTTAGCCTTCCCAGATTTTGCCTTGCCTCTCTGCATTAGAATCATCATTGTGTTGATTTCTTCCGCAGACCTGCACCTTCATGTGGGATTGATACACTGCTTTAATAAGCCGATTCCATTATTTCCTTCATGTAGTATGCCGAGTAGTATTGGTACGAATCCGCATTCAAATCTTTTACTACCGCTAAAGCATGTGGGCAAGGAATTTTATCCATTTGAAACTTGTTGCATGTGCAAGTCCTTTTTCCGTGTCCACAACAAATATCTTATCGCCTTCCTTGACTTTGAAGATAAAGTCATTTGATCGCTTCTTCAAAACATAAATGAAACATATAAGAACATGTTTGAAACAATGGACCAACCGATGAAAGTTTGCATTAAATTACCCTTAAATTTAGTGAAATGGTGTAGTTTTTCCCATATACTCTTCACTCTTTTTGTCATCCTTGTGAATGTTGATCTTGCTTCAACTGATATCCGCACGTCCAATCTTGAACTAAAGATCTCAAGTATTCGAGCAAAGTTGTTACCAATAGGTCTCTCCCGCCACCGCCGTTCTGATTCTGATGTTTGAAGTCATGACAAAGTATCGCTTGCTCGACAAAGGAGTCGTGTCCATTTCTTGTAGCCGATGTTGGACAAATAGGTCTAATTTCGTTGTTTACGCTGCTGCAAGTACATTTGCTTTTGGAACTCTTCATTCGTATGCTTTTGCCGCCGCTATGAACGGATCTCATATTTCGCTGTTTTTCCTTTTGAAGTTTGCCATCAAATTGTTCAGTAGATGATACGTGCACAACCCGTGAGAGACCTCAGGATATACTTGATTGTTAAAAATAATATACTTGTGAGATTTTTGTAAAGTGGAACATTTTTGAAACTATATGTGAAACATGAAAGAAACCTAATAGAAACAAACGTGAAACATCATATAAAGAAATATTTTACATTATGTACCTCATTTATTGTTGTCTTGATACTCACGTGTCTGTCTGAAACTATGCACATCCCTTCTTCCGAGACCAAAGGTTTGTCTTATCTTTGTGAAAAAACACACCCAGCCTCCCATCATTCTCGTAATCCACTATCAAAAAGCCAATGGGAAAATGCTCCCGTTGCCATCATGTGTGCAGGCAGACAACAAAGTCCCCCCATAGCTTGCTTTGAGGAACGCATCATTGGCCAACAATAACAGCTCAAGCAGTTTCCATCCTTTTATCGATGCAATCGATAGCTGAACAAGAAGAGGAACGTGTCATCCTCCTTTTCTTACTATTTCGATCGATCCGGGATTCGCTTTTCCAACATGTACAAGTAAGTTTTAGTTTCGATAAGAGTCATTCGGCCTTCCCCTTATTACCTCCAGCCGCTTTTTCTTTCGATCTCCACGCCTTTTTGTAGTTGAGACTTATTCCATGCTCGTCTTTCATGTCTCTAATTATATTTGTTGTGCGTGTAGACTATTTTGATGTTGTTGAGGTACTTTGATTTGATTAGGTCCCCAACTATTTTTGCCGTGGTGTGCCTATTGTCGCCATCCTCTTATCGAGTGGACATGTATGTGTTCTTTCGTGCTCTCTTACTATGAATGTTGTTGTACCGATGTGGAAGATGCTTTCAAATGCCAATTGCAATTTTCATCGATATAGCTTTATGTATTTCCGCTGCACGACCTCTTCACCTTATATTGGAAACGATGTTTCAACGCATAACAAATGAGTTGTTTGATCAATTCCTCTCGTGTTGTAGACATCTCCTTTTGGAATTTTTCTTCAAAGATGTGTAATTTCTGAATTTCCATTGTGTCTTTTCTCCACCACATTTCCTCGCTAATGAGGTTTGTACAAATGTAGTCAATCGCGTTTTGGCCGATGTTTTCCTTCAAATGAGCTCTCTATAGACATGCTGCTTCGCCGCTTACTATATCTATGCACAAAGGAAACTTCATCCGGTCCGCTTTTTACTTTTCACTTCCGTAGAATTTGAGATTGTAATCACTTTCAATTTTCAATGGTGGCAAGAGTTTCACACTTTGTATCTAATCGCATAGCTTCTACATCTTTTTTTGTATTGAATTTGTTGTTCTAAGATTTCCTTAGTGTCTCAATGTGTTGTCCATTGGAATGAGTATTCCTGTTATTTCAAAGTTCCTATACTTCTATTTTCTCCCCATTGTCCATTGTGGTATACTACAATCGGGATTTGCTCAATTCAATTGTGGAATTCAATGAATAGTTAACCTAAAAACATAAAAGAAACATAAGTGAAACATGTATGAAATAATGTTTATATACGCTGAAGCAAATGCTTCGTATTAAAGTAATCTAAACAATTGTGAAACATAAAAAGAAAACATATGTGAAACAAGAAAGAAACATATGTGAAACAATCGCATTTAATTTTTTCCATATTGACACATTTTATTCGTAGATAGTCATGAGAAGCAATTTTGTAGAATTTCTGGATCATAATTCGAGCTAAATAAGCATTTTGAAGATCACAATCGCCAGGGTTTTGATTTGCATGCAAAATTATCGTTCAATTCAATGTCAATTTCATTTAACACACATTAAAAATCCTAAATTTGTATCTCAGAAAATCATGAAATTGACCAAACAAGGTATTCTCTTAATAAGATAAACAGACGCGTTGTTGTTACTTGCTTTTGGTCTTCTTCCTCCTATTGATATTGAGCTTGAATTGTGATTCTCGAACTCGTCCAAAGATTTTCTCTCTTTTTTTCCTCGTATCTCTACGCTTTACCGTTTCTTCGTTAATATTTGGAATGTGAGAATTGCATTTTTGATCGTAGATCTTGTTTTGATCAAAGACCGTGATTTTTGGAGGGGAAATGCCGCACTCGGCCAAGATGTCAAGAGTGGTACTTTGTCCTAATTTGTTGAGCTGGTATATTTTGGGAAACAAGTGGGCCTCGATCGGGTATTGATAGGTATTGGGTATGGAAAATGGGTATTTATGTCCTTATCCCAAAACTTAATAAATGGCTTATAAAGATAAGCTGGCCTAGGGTAAATTTTACAAAGCCCACCCCAAAATATTTCAACAATTATCGACAACTTACAATAAATAAGGCCCACCACAATAAAAAATTAAACCTAGCAATTTGTCTTAAAAATTAAATAAACAAACAAAAGTAAAGTAGAAAGAAAGACAAAAACACACAAAAAAACGAGCTCATCCTCACCGCAGAAAACAAACAGGGGACTCAGGAGAGGGTTTTCACCGTCGTACGCCACGAACTCCTGAGAGCGAGATCATGCGAGAGGAGGGTGAGAGCCGCAGACTGGGCCTGGAGGGCGCCAAAATCCTTTCTCCAATTGGTATTTTTCTTTATTTCTTTCATTTCGTTTTTTTTTTATTTTAGTTTGATTTATCATTTAAATATTTGTTTGTGTATTTGTAATGGTTTTTTGTGCAAGTTGTAAATTTATTTGTAAATTTATATTGATTTGTATTAGTTGTATATGTCTAATTTTTATATTTTAGAATATATGAGTTATTGAATACTTAATGAATTAGAAAAATTGAGCACTTTAGAATTGAATTTGGGATATTAGCCTTTTAGCTATGAAAAAATGGTTATATTAGACTTGATATTAACCTTTGACGACAGATATCATTTATTGAAAATAAATGCTTAATATTTAATATTTTCTTGAAATAAATTTTCTAATGAATTTTGTTAAATAAATTTCTTTCACAGAAGAAACTATGGCTACACAACAACCTCCTTGCAAGAAAGGCAAAACTACATTACACTCTTTCTTTCAACCCATAAGAAATACACAAAATGATGAATCGAATAACCACCAAGATACTCTTCCAATCGAAAATCAACAACTGCTCCTTCAATTGAAAATCAACAATCTACTCAAAATTTATCTTCCAAATTGAGCGGATTTAGGAAAAAGAAGAAGAATCTGTGATTGGCCTCTTGACAAAAATGGATAAAATTAGATGGTCAAATATGATGGTTGGGCCTTTCCAACCAAGCTTCATTCATAAAGGCCGTGATTATAAAGATAAAACTCGCTTTCTAGTTGGTTTGATGAATTTAATTGGTTGATTATTCTTGTTATACACATAAGGCCTATTGCTTCCCGTGCTTTCTTTTTGGAGATAATATGCATACGCCTTCCCTTCGGCTTTAGTGAGTGTGGTTTGATAATTGGAAAGATAGTTCACCAAGGCAAAAATTGTGTGTTTCTTGGCCATATTAGCTCATCGTTTTCATCTCCACACAATAAGTGTGTAACATGTGCAGATTTTTGATGATGCCATCTCAACACATTGATAAAGTGATTGAGAGAGCTAGCAAAGAAGTTAAGTTTCAAGAAATCGATTGCGCTTATGACAACAATCATGACACCAAGAGAGATTGCAAGGTTGTGCTTTTAGAGGTCATGATAAGTCAAAATCTTTTAATCGGGAAATATGATTGAAATGATTAATTATACTTTGCAAAGTGGAGCATCGGCACAAAGATGGTGTAATGGATAATGCCCCAAAAAAGCCAAATATATTTCTTCAAACATCCAAAATGAAATTTTGGCTATAATAGCTAACAAAGTTCATTCGTATGATACGCGAGGAAATCGAGATGCTTGATTTTCTTTCTTGTTGATGAAGCAAAGATGAATCAGATCACGAACAAATGGCCATCATCTTGAGGTTTGTGAACGTTATGTATCTTGACAGAGTGTTTCTGCTATTCGGGGTGTTTCGATACTTCTTCAATAACACTTAAGCACGAGATATCAAATGTTCTTTTCTCAATACAATCTTCAAGTTCATAAATTACGAGGTCGTGGGATATGATGGTGCCGGGTAACATGTGTGGGCAATGGAATGGATTGCGACATTATTTCTTAATGATTGTCCATACGCATATTATGTTCATTGTTTTGCTCACAAAGCTTGCGCTGACATTAGTTGCTTCAAAGAAAGCAATGTGATCCAATTTGGAAGTTTTTCTCATATTGATAATGTCATTAACATTGTCAAGTCTTTCCACTAAGTGCAACACCGAGTTGCGTTGCCATAGGGTAGAAATTGAGAATATATTGACAAGTGGAGAGCGTGAATTTGGTAGGGAAGCTAATCGATGTCATCTTTACGCCGCTCGTACTACTCGTTGGAGTTCTCATTATGACTCTATTATGAATAGGATAGAAATGTACGCTTCAACTTTGCAAGGTACTTGAGTGCATCACTACAAACGGTCCACATTCAAAGCTCTAAATGAAGTCGAGGGTGCATTCATAAGTATTAAGAGTTTTAATTTTGTGTTTGGCTTGCACTTAATGAGAGCAAAATTATGGACATCGATTTTCTTTGTCAATCATTTCCGTAAGAATCTCTTGACATATTATCTCGACTTGGATATGTGTCAACTACAAAATCCTTCTTCGTAAGTTGAGGGATGATGGGTGGAGGAAATTGTTTCAAGTAAGTAGAAGATTTTTGTTTGAAACGTGAAATCAATATACTCCGATGATGAACAACACCACGGGTCGTGGGCGAAGCCAAATGAGTGTTGAGCATTATTACCACTCAAGTTTTCAACCAATCCATAGATTTTCAATCGCGTAGTTGAACTCGAGATATAATGAGACATCAATCGACTACTTGAGTTGAATGTCACATCGATCCAAAAAAATCTTCAATCGCTCAATGCGATATAATATTTATAAGTTGGCCGTGGAATTTTATCCTGACGATTTTGAGCAATGAATTGAATTTTTTGATGAGTGAATTGCAATTTTATCATGCTCATGTAGTTCATAATCCTCGTGTCTACTCTTGCAAATTTATGTAAAAAGTTGGTGGAAACAAGAAAAGCGGAGGACTACAAAATGATAACAAGATTGATTCGCTTTGTGTTGACATTACCTCGTTTCTACCCACGACTAAGAGAGCCTTCCTTAGGCAATGAAATATGTTAATATTGCGATTTGCAACAAAATGGATGATGAATTTCTTTGTTTGATAGCTTGACAATTTTTATTGAAATGGAACTTGTTAGCACAATAGATATAAACTCTGTTATTGATGAATTTGCTAAAGTAAAAAATCGTCGGTCCAACTAACCTTTTAACCTAATGTACTGACTTTGAGTAGTAGTAAACTTTGTAATGCACTTGAGTTAGTTTTTCTTACTATTTTGAAAAAAATCGGAGCTTATATGATTTTTTTTGAGTTTTCATTCCTTTGGCCCACTCCCACATTTGAGTCCTGGCTACACCATTGAACTCACAAAGTGTAATATAGTGAAGTATTGTATACCTTTTAAAGTATTAATCGTGATTTTGCCTTCCAAATAATAGAGTTTTTTGCATTGTGCTTACTCAATTTTGAAAATACTTATTCTGTCATTTAAACTAATGATTCGCCACTTACCCCCGAAATAAAAACAAAGATTGACTTGTGTTTATTCATAACAAGTTCAAGTCAATTCTTTGGGTTACGTGTAAAATATTCAAAGTTAGACATGCAAAAAGAAAATTCTAAAGTCTAATAGGCAAAATACAAAATTCACGATAGTTTAGGAGGCTAAATTATCATTATCCATAATTTTAATATTATGTAAGAAATTTATAATGAGGAATCGTAATGAGCGATGGACCTCGAGGGTACCTCAAAACCCGATTTGCCACGTCCAGACATCCTTTAAATAGGGATGGGGATTCAAATTGACATGTTTTGATCCGAACAAAATAATGTAGGATTTATTAATAATATGTGTCGTCTTGACCCAAACAAAATAACATATATAGGATTTATTAAATAATATTGATTACAAAGAATTTAATATATTCTTACAAAATATCATGTTCAATATCCAAACATAAATTACATATTTAGAAAAATGAGGGGACAACAAATTGATTATATAATCTATAAAATTGAGAAAAATAATAAATTGATTATTTGTTATTTGAACCAAAGTTTATACATATATTAAATACACTTGTTGAGTTGTTCAATATGCTCACTTAATATTAGATCACTTAGAAATCTTCTACAACTAAATTAAAAAATAGATCAAGGAGACAAAGTTGAAATTCATACCAACAAATTACTATATTTGTTAATTTAATAAAGAAAATAAGAGTGTCATTTGATTTATCAATAACAATATCAATATGCTTAAATCATTATTATTTGAGAAAACTATTTCGCATATTTGAATGAATAATAAGTTTTCTATTGTTTGAGATTAGCAAATAAATATACCATAAATAATAAAACCAATACATAACATTTTTTATGTAATCAATATTTACTTATTTTATGTCCAAAAAGTATATACAATATTCATTTCTACAAAATCTAAAATATATGTATATCTATTTTGTTTCCAAAATTGTTATGTAATTCATGCAAACTTGAATTTATATATATAAAATCTTCATTATCAATATTTAAATCTAGATATATTTTTTGACAATTTTATGTTATATATTATATTTATTTACATGTTTAAGTTAATTTTGAGATTTTAATTTTGTTATCCAAATTTGTATTGTATTATTGGGACTGTGTAGTATACTGTTCCAATCTTGCATATTTGATAATTATAGGATATTTGGTTATACTTGTCCAACCAGCATTATGATTTTCGTAAGAAAAACAAACAAAATAAATACTAATTTTTGTGAAAAAATGTGTGAAATTGGTAACTATTAAATTCAAATTCATACTATGTCTAAAACCCTACCAACTATAAATCACAAATTCTATAAAAATCAATTTGCTCAAGATAATAAATTTAATTATTTAAATCAAGAAAGTATAAAAGTCGATATTATTTTGCCTTAATCACCATAATTTAGCTAAATTACGCTAAGGTAAAAATATATTAATGAAACTAGAAATTACAATTTTTAAACTTGGAAAGATGATGTATCAAATAATTTAAGGTTTTATATTATAGTTCTTCATTTATATATTTAAATAGTCTTATATAATATTAGGTGATTTTCAAATTTTAAAATACTTTTTAGTTATTATTTGATTATTTTTTAATTTATCCAATGATTTATATTTTTACTATAGTAATTTTTAAATTTACTTTATAGTTATGTGATAATTTAAGACTTATAAAAAACAGATTTATTTTTAAAATTTCAAGGTTTTATTTCATAATTTTTATTTACTTATATAATGTTGTCAATTTATAATTTTATATTAATTATTTGTTTATAGAATTTATATTCTTCTTTTGAATTTATTTGATTTGTTTTATAGTTTAAGTTTGTAATTTTTATTTGGTTAGTCTTATCAAATAATATTTAGATTCATTTTGCAGCATTTTAGATTAAATAATTTTTAAAATTTATTTCTTAAGTATTTTTTAAATAATATATATTTCATTTATATAATATATTCACATTTATATAACACATTCATTTATGTATAGTGTAATAAAGGTTAATGACATTTATACAATTACATGATTTATCTAAGATCTAAAGAATGATGAAATAAATTTAGTGTTCATTTTGCGTATTTTGATGAATGATTTTAAAATTTATTTCTTAAGTACTTATTTATTAAATAACATATATTCATTTACATAATATATGTACATTTATAACACATTCATTTATGTATATAGTGTAAGAAAGGTTAATTGTTATAATATATGGAAATTACACTACTTGATATAATAAAGAAATAAATACACTTAACCATCCAAACTTTACCAATTTCTACACTTTACCCTCCAAACTTTACCAATTTCTACACTTTACCCTCCAAACTTTACCAATTTCTACACTTTACCCTCCAAACTTTACCAATTTCTACACTTTACCCTCCAAACTTTATCAATTTCTACACTTTACCCTCCAAACTTTAATTCGTTATACTTTGCCCCATGTACTATGAAAATCTTTACACTTTACCCTCGTATGGGATAATTTTGCCCCCATAGTTCTATTCTTTTATAACAATAGTTCTAGTTATCCCTTTAAACTCCAATTTGTGGCAAATTACTACATAATTATAAATTTATTGCATTATTCAATAAACATAAAATTTTGCTCCGTAATCAATTTGTTTTCCGATTTTTGAGAAATGAGAGACTTTATTTTATATCACTTATTTTGTTCGTGGAATTGTTACTTAGATCCAAATTTCCTATTCAGAGGTTTTAAATGGATTATGTCAAGTTTCCAACCTATAAAGCTAACAGACATACTTCTTTCAAAGATCTCATTCCAAGTATATATCCATACAAATCGGGTCTTTAGATTGAAAATGAAAATAGTCCATTACGACCATATCGTGCCCAACATGCTTCCGAAAATTAATAAATCCTTAAGTTTCATACCTTCTTGACCGAAACAACACCGAGACGGCTCGCAACACCACCAATCGAAAATTATCGCTTTAGATTTTTTGACAAACAACAGACTGCTCAACTTCAACCAACAGGAAGATGATCTACAATTTATTCGACTCCTTCAATAACTACTCAAAGACAACCGTGGTATGTTTTCTACCCGTGTATAAGATAATTCTCAAAAGGGATAAATCAATAGAACTTTATGAACACATGTCAAGAAAAGCCTCTTTTTATTAAGAACTTGACGAAATATTTATTACAACAAGAATTTCCTATTTAGAATACTTGTATACCTCATTATTGAGGTCGGCCCAAAATGCATAAAACCTAAAACTAAAACACTCACTAATAGATTGTTTCTTCAATTCTAGTGTGATCCTCTTCATAGATGCTTTCATCTAAGCAGAGATCCTCAAATTGATACACTTGTATCGATCTTGATAATAGACAACTTCTTTGAATTCTCGTGTAGCTTCAAACCTGTCTAATTCCTCGTTTTTGATTTTCTTGACAACCGCTGAGATATGCTCTCTGCTCCACATGTCTAAGAATTACAATCTTTAAAACTTTTGTTAGCTCCGTGTGAGCTCGTCTAAAGTTCTTCTTCCCGGTCCCGCTGTACTCCCTTGGTTAAAACCTCAAGGAAGAGGCTTCTACTTCAGCTGCGCCGTCTCTTTGCCCCGATGAATTTCTGGGGCCTTTGTTTTGACTAAACCTTTTCTAGGTCTCCATGAAGACCTACTCTTTTTGTCGCTTACTCCCATGACTTATGGATGGTTTCTTCCGCTTTTCTTATGCTCTCCATGGTTGACCTCCCACAATAGCTGGGATGTCATCATCATCGCAAACATGTATAACCATTTTATTAATTCCTCTTGGGCCTCTTGTAGTTTCAGAAGTTGTTGCCTGGTGGCACCATTCGATAGCTTGCCTTCAGAAAGACATTCGCCTGGCCACCGTATCTAAATCAGCTTACACTATTGTATTCCCGATGAGCATTTCTCGTGGACTTGTATCTTCACAAAGAACAGCTGCGTTTCTTCATCTTCCACATCGACTTACATCTGCACTAAAATAACAACTTGATATATTCATCAATATGACAAATATCATGTAACTTGAGATAGTAGATGGATTGTTTGTATTTTTTCTTTTCTCTTCTTCCACCCCTCAAAATATCATGTGCCGATAAAACGGATTTTAAATAATTCCGCCATATTATCGATAATTTTTCAATGACTCTCTAGTTGCTTTTGTTTTTCATTCCTCGATCCCGCCCATATCCCATGCAATCTTTATAGATCCTTCAAGACTCATCTCAAGAAGTAAGATGAATCCATCATTCGTAAGATTGGGGTACCACAGAATTTTCATAGCTTGACGCCAATCATCAATAAGACTTCTCAATTTTTTAAAATCAGTGCACTTAGATTTAACATCAATCCATATGGATATATTGATCGAAGTCATACTTCGATAGTATATTATTATAAATTTGTTTTAGAAGCGTTGTCGAGTTCCCCGTAACAGGGGATCTCTCCTGTAGTAAAATCTCCGGCGAGGCATCGGGTTCATCTCCATGATGTGAACTCC
>CM071937.1:17654566-17756120 GCA_016081115.2 Rehmannia glutinosa | reverse complement strand
ATAAATAGAAGTTTGAAACGAAACATAGGAAATTTACAGGCGACGGTCGACGTAGGTTCGGCCAAGTCGTCACGACTTCAACCGGTCCCCCATTAGGTTTGAGAAGAAACATTCGTTTCAAAATTAATGTTAGTAAGTCGCCGAGACAAGTGGGTTTCGCCTGTCGGCTTCACTCTAACGGGCCGACGCCCTCGTCGACCGGCCGTTTTCACTTCCGTCTCATTTTTTTGTTTCAAAATCATATTCGAATGCACGATTTTGCCTATACTGCCATGGTTGACCTTGAGATAGAAAAAGTTGTCCAATTTTTGTTTAAAAAAAACCCAAGAAATACTCCAAAAATTTAGTAAAAACATTTTAAACAGTCGGAAGTATTTAGACAACATTTAGAAACCTTGTTTTGAAGTAAAAACATATAAACATAAAATCATAAAAAGTGTTGTCCAATTTTATCTAAAGTAAAACTTGAAGAAATACTAGGAAAATATCAAAACCATTTTAAATCATTTAGGAGTATTTGGACAACAATTAAAAATATTGTTTTGGTGTAAAAATAAAATCATCAAAATTAAGATAAAAACATGTATCAAAAGAATTTTGGAACCGAAAATGAGACGGAGGAGAAATGACCAGTGTCCTAATTAGAAGAGTGGTGTCGATGTGACATCGACCGGTCGACACCCACGTCACCTAAGTACATGGGCATTGTTTTTGAAACATAATGAAACTTTCTTGTAAAATCCTTAAGGGGGACCGGTTGGGGTAATGGTCGACCGGTCGAGGTCTATGTCGACCGGTCACCCCTTGTAAATTTGTTGTGTTCTTTTTTTTTTCTCTTATTAGTGCGCGACCGGTCGCCCTATGGTTTGACAGCAAAATTCTGACCGTTTGACAACAGACAACATTTCCTTAAATCATGGAGTTGATTTCTATGACTCTTTTCTTCAATTGTCTTGCAATTTTTTACAGAATTCAAGTCCCCAAAAAGAGCCTATCTTGTACAAGACATCTCCTATAAATAGAGGAAGTTTTGGAGCAACCAACATAACAATTGAGATACAACACAACAAGATACACTTCAAGCAAACACTTGTTCTTCATAGTTATTATTCTTGTTGTAATTTTTGCCTAACTTATCACTTTCACATCCTCGAGGTCTAGGCTATTCTTGATTAAACTTTGCACTCATATTGTAATATTCATTATTGAGTTGTAATATTGTTTTTTGGTCATCATTCAACACAAGACATCCTTGTGAGTATTCTTGTGGTAAGAATACATTTGGGTGATCTAGGTGATAGGTGTTTCAAGAGTGTGGTGATCTTGAGGTGTTGGAGAATTTGTTATTCTTCAAGATTGAAGATTGTGGTGATCTTCAAAGGTGCCGTTGAAGGAAGATTGTGGTAATCTTCAAAGGTTGGTTGTGGTAATCTCCAAAGGTGGTGTTGAAGAAGAGTGTGGTGCTCTTGAGGTGTTGTAAGTTTAGTTTGTATTAATTTTGGTAATTAATAAAATTCTTTTTCTTTTTGAAATCCATCCAGGATATATTGGGGTGGTAGAGGATTAGGCCCTAGGTGGGTTGAATCTCTATAAATCGACGTGTGTTGTTTATATTCCGACCTTCATTATTGTCTTTGAGCATTCGGTTTGAAAAAGAGGGTAAAATCGAAAAGATGGAGATAATCTATTCCCCTCAGATTATCGTGGCGGCTTGGACTTACTGAGTCATTTGGTTTTTGCATGCGAATGAATTATGGGTTGGAAAATGCAATGGCAACACCATTACCACCAGGCTTCTTCGATTGGGAAATGAAGAAGATGGTTGGTTGAAACACGATTTAATGATTGAGAGGTTTAACGGATCTTTGGATACACCACGACAAGTGGAATGGGCATTGCTAAATGTGAAAAGAATGATGGAAGCTAGTTTTGGGCGTGAATTTGCAATTGAGCTACTATGGTACAAATACAAAGGTGGTTAAACGCCGATTCGATATCTTCTCGGATGTCTTTATCCCCAAAGACGGTGTAGTTTATGATGCCCAGACCAATATGGTTTATGTACCTAATCTTGAAAAAGCGTAACTTAAGCGGTATGGTTTTGGCAACAAATAATGTAAATAATTATAATTCCTTTATATATTCTAGTACATTTTTCAAAAGTTATTTAATTTGTATATTTTGTCTTGCAATATAATATGTTTATCCGAGATCTTTGAACAATTCTTCTATGAGGCACGGATATGTCCTGGGATGAGCTAAATTTGATTTTTGTGATGATGATGAAGAACTTTTTGGGATGATAACTTGCCCCATGTTCGCTCAAAACCGGAGCGATTATCTCGATCCGTTAGTGGCGAGAGAACACCAATCGTTATTGTCATCTCCGATAGCTCACGTAACGATCGAACCAACATACCCATCCACCTCAGATGCTCTACTACACGACCCGCCGAGGATTGAATTAGCGCCCAAGTGGAAGTCACATACCATTAGCTCCTTGTATTCCTCATCCACGAATTCAATTGACTCGATTCCGGACATGCGTCTCAAGTTGGAAATTGTCCACTGCATTCCACACCACTAATGGGCCTTCCACACGTAAGGCATACTTGTGGCGTTGGTTGTAGTACGAGCGAATCGTCAACAGCCCATTCACCAGGACCATGACTGTAAGAACATATTATGGCATTCAAGCTAAAGTAACTATGGTGTTTTGATGGGTTAGCTATTCTAAGGACTACCATTACAATTTATTTCTTTTGTTATGCCTTACCTTTGGTTGTTCTTCAAATGTTATAAAACTCGACTACAATTGGATGCCCCAAGGGTATTGTATTTTGTTATTTTGTAATGTCAGTAGATGTTGTTGTGCATGGGTGTTCTTCAAGCAAACATGTTTACCCATGACTATTTTCTTTTGTTATCTGAACAATCTTCTATTAGTATGTATAAATGTATGGGTGTTATCTATAAATGTTGGGTTTGTATGTTTATCATGTTTATTAGAGTTGAATGTATGAATGTTCAAACCTGCTCTATTGTCAATTCTTCCGAAAATATATAATAAAAAAACAAACACATTAATTAATGCATTTGGTCATTTTGAACAAATGACAAAGAAAAATTGAACTGATCATAAAGAAATGTGGCTGTCTTGTGTGCCATATGCCATACAAAGTGGGGCCCACTCTATATAAGTATCAAATTCTTTAATTGATGGAAATTGGAATTTGAAATACACCCAAATAATTTTTATTTTTGTCACGCAAATCTATGTAAATATCATTTGAAAACTCCACAACCAAACATATTTTCATTTTAAAGTCCTATAAATAACGAGTAAATTCGAGACATAACTAAAAAATATTTTCATTTTTCACGGAAAATCAATGATCTCTAAAAATTCATTTTTCAACACCTAAATTGGGACCAAAATACATCCATACATCACCTTGGACTTTTAGAGAGTGTTTGGGTGAGCTTATAAACTCTTCAAAACATCTTATAAGATGTTTGACACCTTATAAACTATTTAAATTTGTTTGGTAATTTTTTAGAAAAAAGATCTTATAAACTCCCAAAATAAGATGTCAAGAACTTATAATTTGTTTTTAGAAAAGTAGAGGAACATCAATTTTTTTTTTTTTTTTCAAAATAAGATCTTATTTCAACAACCTCCTAAAATTTTGACTATTTTAATTACAAAATTACCATTACTAACATCTTAAAAGCTACACCATCTTATTTTATCCAAATACTTCAACAACTTATTATTAAAATAAGATCTAACATCTTATAAGCTCTAAAAACAACTTTTATAAGATGTAGGAGCTAATAAATTTTAAATAAGCTTAACCAAACACTTCAATTAAGTTTTGTATTTAATATTATAATAATTTGAAACTGTCTATATATATACTATTAGAGTATAGAGGAATCAAAGTCCACGTAGTTCGCTTACAACATTTGGTTTAAAATGTGTCTCATGTAGTTACGAATATAAACATTTAGCATTCCTCTAGCATATTAACCAAAAATAAATAAAAATCGTTGGTTTTAACCTTGAAAGCGGTGGTAATTACCGGTTCCACATACAGTTCTAACCAATGGTTAAAACCGCCCGGTTCCCACGATTTTTAGACCATGGAACTTAATCGAACCGAATCGCTTGCATGGTTCGGTTCCGATTTTGAAACAATTGATCACGGTTCGGTTCCGATTTAAAACTCGATTTCGGTTCCATTTGGCCACCTCTAGCTTTGATGGGCTAGCACCGACACAACCCAAACCAGGCGCATTTGATGCCTCTAGAGGCCATAATACCCCTTCTAGCCTCCTCTCTAGGGATGGCAATGAGGCAGATTCAAACCCGGACCCGCAGCGAACTAGCCCCATTCAGTCGGGTCTGGACGATCAACGGGTTACGAGTTCGCATTTTTGGGCCCAACCGGGTCTAGGGTGGGTAGCGGGTCCGGCTAGGCCACCCCATGTATATTTATTATGCAATATGATATTAGAGTTTTGAAACAGAAGAGCATAGCAGGCATCAACGTTGGCATATAGTTTAATTTGCTGATGTTGCTCACTACTTATTACTGGATTCACAACCATTGTATTGTATCGTGATGATAGATTTGGTCTTGGAATTTGTTGATGAAAGTAAATGTTTTAATTGTGCTGCCCCTTTTTATGTTTTTCGTGTTTCTTTTTCCTATTGGAATCATATTTGTCTTGGATTGATGTTAAGTTTTTGTGAAATTTTAGTTGCATGAGTTATTTCACCAAGGGATTGAGAACAATCATGGGAGGGTTGAAGGAAATTTATAATGAAATATTATACTGTACAGTCAAAAGTAATTTTTCAAGTAGCAAACTTAGTGGCGGGTCCAATGGGTTCAAGGCGGGGTCGGGCGGATCTCGGGTTTGGCCAAACCCATCCAGACCCACCCCATTGTCATTGTTAGCAAATCGTGATCTGAGTTTATATAATTTGGAATAATCGAAAATTGAATTTAAATAAAATTTCAGAATTACAACTTCGTATAATTGAAAATTACAGAATAGTAGCAAGAAGAAATGGCCTGAATCGTGTGTTTGACACACTATTCTTAAAAAAAATTCGTCCCCTATTTTGGACGTCTGTTTCCCAGGATGAGACGGGAAAAACCGAATTACCTATTACCCGATTTAATCAAGAATGGCTGAACTTTATCACCAAAATGCAGGAGGCCAAGAGGATATTTAGAGCAATATACGTAAAATTATATCGGTCGGATGATGAGTATTTTGTGTGTATCTTGGATTGCTGGAATGTCTACTATTTATATAGCATATACAAGACCTAGAAATTAAATCCTATTGTTGTTACACAATAATAACACTTGCTGTTACAACAGATATCAATTTCAAAAATAAAAAATCTGTAAAACATAGGCTAGACTATTTGGCTCGATTTCGGTCCGACATTCGTTTACGCAGGTCGCGCTCGGAGCTCAAATCGGACCGTGATTTGCACCCCGCAGTGGCGTGTAGAGATAGAGTCTTTATACAATATAATCTTACATCTTACTAAAAAGTGGCATTATATATATTAGTCTAAAATACCTTATTTTCCCATGTGGGACAAACCCACCTTTCAAAGAAGACAAACATATGTTTTCTTCTTTATAAATTAATTCTAATACTCCACTTTAAGATTTAATTTCTCTTTCATCCAAACATCATTTTTGACAAACAATATTCGATTTTGATGTTCTCACGGAGTAGAACATCCACTTTTACTTTTGTCGTTAGGACAATCAAATTCCAAAGAAAATCGCACCCCAAATGTGCAATTTCCTTCACAACTTTTCCAACAGCCATTCCTACTCCTCCCCAAGAATCCCCTCTTTTCCTTTAAATAACTTTTGGATTGACTCATTGTTTATATCCTACTTCTTATAACTTAATACTAATTCCTAATATGTAAATGAGTATTGATGGAGGGAAAATGTCAATTTGGAAAATATGTTACGTAAAAAAAGGTGGAAATTGTAGAACTTCAATCGAGATTCATGGATGAGGTTATGTTGTTTTTTAGGAGATTATGCTGTTTAGAAATTTAAAATCAAAAGATATTATTAAGCATTGCCATGTTGGAAACAAGTATTCTACTGCTAACAAAATTGATAATTTCCAAAACTTTAGTGACTCGTTTCATTTTTAATATATCCACACTTTGTTTTGGGGCTTTATCCTTAAAATACTCCACAAAATTTTTAATAAAATACTAATATCGTTAATATGATCACAACTTTCAACCAGGGCCAGGGGACAGGTAATAATCAATCATTAAATAGTGCTGATTGGCCCAGCAACATATGGGCTTTTCACTTTTGTTAGCCTAACTAAACGGGAAAATTGCAAAATTGGTTCTGTATCTATAGGAGTATTGCAAAATTAATTCTGAAATTTTTAAAGTTGCAATTTTAGTTCTATGTCAATTTTGCCCCTTAGCAAAAAACAATTTTACTTATGTAAATTTTGGAATTTGGCAATTTTATTATTTAATTTTTAGTTGACTTGTGGTAATTTTGGTCGTATTATTGAAAATGACCAATTTTGGTATATTTTTATATGTTTTTGTATTTTCATAATTAGGAAATAAATACACATAGAACTCGTATATCGGATTTTGATATAGGTTCATAAATCTAAAATTCTTCCATCATTAGGCAATCTATAGCGATAAATAAATTCTACTCAAGTAAATAAAATATAGTTTCTAATGCTATTTTAAATTTGATCTTAGGTATATTAAATTTTGGCTATCAAGGGCATTTCGGGAATAATTAAAATATTGAAATAGCCCTTAGGACCAAATTTGCATCAACTTAAAACTTATAGGACAAAAATTGCACAAATCTAAAATTTGTGGGACCAAAATTGCAGAAGAGCAAAATATACAGGACTAAAATCGCAACTTCAAAAATTACATGACTAATATTGCAACACCCCTATAGATATGAGACTAATTTTGCATTTTTCCCCTAACTATACTAACCCATATAGTAGACTCTCAAAACAACTTTGCATATTTCACATCTGCATTAATTTCAGCCCGTTTCATTTCATGAGCCCAATAATTAATGAATGAAATAAGCAGTTTTATAGTCTACATTAGTTGCCAATTATTAAACCCAATTATAAAATGAAGATGTAATATCCATCCACTCCCGTTCACTTTTTCGGGGTTTATGAATTATGATAGAATGATAGTATACTCTATTAACAATTAATTTAAGTGTTAATTTTAAAATGCGACCACATTTCAAGGCTAACAATTTGGAAATCTTTTCTTTTTTTTTTTTAAGTTGTCACGAAAGAATCATTCAAGATTGCAACACCCTTGTACTGTGGCACTAATTGAAAATTGCAATTTTCTTTGCAATTGGGTGTTATTAGCTTTAATTATGTACAATATTGCAAAATAGTTACATAAATTTGATGTAATAATAAATTAGGATTATTCGACTCATTGAGAGACGCACGTGATATTATCGATCATGGTTGCAGATGTTGTCTTAGACGGGAAGATTGGACAAGTGACAGAAGTGATCATTCCAGATATCACATTCATTCTCGTGATGATCATCATTAATAGCAGCAGCGTATGGTACTCTTGTAGAAGATGATGACGATGGTGATGGTCCATGTTGCTGTATCTGATCAACCAGTTCATCAGCTGGATTATTACCATTGAGGTGTGATGCGACGAGCCTGTCCAGAGCTGCCCAATCTTGAATATTATTATTCCCCATGGGTTCTGAGTGATAATTAATTGAATATCCGGGTTGATCTGCAATTTGCGGTAATTGGTAGCTAGTTGAATAGTTGGAGATATCGTGGAGGGTTGGTAGTTTCATCACGAATCGTTTGTTGTTGTTGTTGTGGGCAGCATCGCCCATGGAGTAGTGGAACATTTGTTCTAAAGTCCCTTCATCATCATCGTGATTGCATGAATTTATGGTAGTGATCGACCAATTAGTGGTGTTGATGGGACTGTCTGTTAATGTTTTGTGGCTGTGGTGTTTCTTCTTAAATACTCGACAAACCACCCAACCTTCTTCTTGCATTCCTTGATCTCCTATCGCATTGCACACCTTAATTTGATATATATACCGGTTAGTGCAAAACTTGTAAAGACTTACTTGAAATTTTGATCCTGTATAACTGTAGGGGCCAAGCAAAATTGGTCCTTTTATTTGTGGGTGTGACGAAATTGGTACACCAATAATAATTTTTCGCACATTGAGGACACATGTAATTAGAAACTTAAATTTTATTTCTTTGGTGGCTTAATTACAATTTTGGTCCTTTTAACTAGGAATCCCTAGCATTTTTAACATTGAGAACAAATGTGAGCTGCACATGCAAATTTCAGTAATTATTCAGTTTTCCCACCAAATTTGTCCTCAATGTGTGAAAATTTATTAATTAATGTGCCAATTTTGCTAGATCCACAAATGAAAAGACCGGCTCTATAGTTATATGACCAAAAGTGCAATTAAAATGTATATGTAACCAACTGACCATTCAACAATTAAAACTGTTTGGAATAAACTAACGTTGACTTTCGACATAGTTAGCACAAGTTTTGAAGCATATATAAATTAGTGTGAATAGGCTTTTTAAGCCATTCACATTTTCAAAAGATTAAAAATAGCCATGTTTTTCAAAAATATGTTTTTAACCATTTTGACTAGGGATTGGGACATATATTGTAAGGGTGCATTAGGGTTCGATCCCATATAAATGCGCGTGTCCCTCCCCAAGTTCTTCCCATTGTACTAAAAAAAAAAAAAAAAAACCATTTTGGCTAAAAATATATCAGTTATACCCTACTTGTATTCTTTGGTTAGTTGCATGATCATTTTGAAAAAAAAAATAGATATTGTACCGAGAAATGACTAGTCATAACAAATAAAATAAAAATGGTATAATGAACAATTGAAGTCAAGCTATAAAAACATATTTTATGAAAAACATGGCTAAAAAATATTTTTCTTACGGATAAATGACCAAAAATCCAGCAAACTCTATAAATCATGTACTAGAGGGTTCATGGGAGTTCATAATATATATATTAATAGTTTGACTCACAATGTTTTTGTATCGCTGACGACAGTAGTGTTATCATCTAGTCTGTATTCATGCATTATCCAGTCGGATTTTTGGCCACGAGGTGCACGACCCTTGTAGAAAACAAGAGTCTTCCTCATCCCAATACGTCTGGAGTTACCATATATCACCTTGTCACGTCCCGTGGCCTTCCAAAACCCCGAAGCAGTGGCGCGATTAGTGCGTGTCCCTGTCGGGTACTTTTTGTCTTTGTGACTGAAGAAATACCAATCGTTCTGTGGAGTATTCGTTCCAATTTTACACTTCTCTGCCAAAATTCCATGCACCAAATTGATCAATGTTCAATTCAGGAGACAATAATATCTAGCAGGAAAAAAGAAAAACGAGTATATATACTAGATCGAACCTTGAATGTCCCAGGGCTCAAGCTTGTTGAGATCCACATCTTGGATGACATCCAAATCAATCTTCTCAGAACCAACCTTCTTCTTCAAGTAGTACTGCAACAGCTCATCTTCTGTGGGATGAAATCTGAACCCAGGAGGCACCTGAGATTGTCCATTCACAGATATGCTCATGATGCCTCAAACTGAATTAGAATTATGCACTAATTATGTATTAATAACTTAAACATTGTATTGAAAAGCCAATTAACTAATTATAACTAGACTAGCTAGTGCACTAATATTATATATATATGAGTTAATTGCTGAAAACATTATGTTTGCAGCTACATATATTGGTTGATGAGCTTAATTCTCATTTCATTTAATTTTGTCCATGCAATTATAACTAATAACAAGAGGTGGGTCCAGAAGATGGACCCACCTACCTACAAAAAAGAAATAAGAATGAGAAAGCTGGTAAATAGAGATGACAATGGCGGGCGAGTCTTGAGACCCGAGACAGTCGACATGCTGAGGATTCAGGCTTTGGGGGCGAAAGATCGGGATAAGTTTATAAATTTAAATTATGACAAAAAATATGCATACACTAACCATAATTAATAACTTTTTCTATTGTAAAAAACAACTATATGAAGTTTTTATAAAATTTTGGGGGGCAATTTGTAAATTAAGTCATTCATTCTAACTATTAAAAAAAAGGGTTAATTACAAAAAAATACCCTTGAATTTAAACCTAATTACAAAATAACTTGACTAACTATCAAAATTACAAAAATACCTCTGAGGTTTTATTTTGTCTAACATTTACCCCCTTCATAAGCAATATACATTTCAAAATCCCCCTCATAGTTATAAAAATATTATAGTTTACTCTTTAATTTTAATTTTAAACACTGATTCAAACCCCATGGGTACTTTTTGTAATTTTGAAAGTTAGTTGGTATTTTTTTGTAATTAGTTCAAACCTTAGGGATACTTTTTGTAATTATCCCTAAAAAATTGAAAAAATTTCGGGGGAGGAAGATTTTGGAAATTTTGGGGAGACATCCCATTGGTTCCGCCGCTGGACTCAGACCTACCCCGTCCACCCCATGTGGCGGGGCGGGGCTTCCTGTTACGGGACGGGTCGACCCATGCTAGAAAAAAGTACTTATTCTAGGAGTTTTTCTCTTGTGTTTTGTATTAATAATAAGTTTTTTTATTTTATATTTTGTATTATAAGTTCATATTATTTATAAAAATTGTCATTATCAATATATGTATAAATATAATATATAATCTTAAAAGTACATAATAATTACATTATCGTGTAGAATATATATGTAAAACATATATTAGATATATTAAAAAACATAAAAATACTTAGGTGGGGCGGAGGTGATCTCAGGCCGCGCTCCTCCGCAGGTCAAGGGGGAGGAAAGGGTCAAATTGTCATCCTGCTGGTAAATAGTTGGGTGGGTACCACTTGATGAATTGTGAGTAACAATAACACAGAGGGACTGCCTGCATCGAGAAAACTATGACCTTCGACCTTAAATTATCCCTACGAAAAGCACACATGGAATGAAATTGATTCATATTGTGCAACCACCTCAACGACAAAGAAAACATGATGGGTGAGGAGACAATGATGGTGTGTGGTGGGAGTTTGTGATGGGGCCTACCTTTATACTAATTTCTTGGATATATATGTATTTGCGTCACTAAAACTCAAGACCTTGCTTAGTTACGTGTTTATCTATTAATTGGCTGTTGTGATTAATAATTCTAATTCTAATACATACGTAGTGTAGTACTTGTCAAAATCATATATACATGCATGTACCCACAAATTAAGACCAAGATATATGATGTGCATTGATCAGTTTCATTTTCCCCCAATTTTGCCGTCTTCCCAAGCTTTGTCATCTTTGGAAAGCAGATTAAGCATACAAAACATAAATTATAAAGAGGAAATTGTACAAAATAGCCATTTTCAAATTGCAAAGATTAAAAATAGCCAACTTTTTCAAACACATATTTTTTAACCATTTTGGGGGTGTGAAATGACATTCATACCCTTTAAACATATGAATGGTCATATACTTCTCTTTTCACTTTCTCTATGTATTTTCTTACTCTTTCTTCCAAGTTTTATTTTTTAAAATCGAATCTGTATTTTTCGTTTTCAAATATGCAATATGGGTGTTGAATTATAGATATCAAAAGTGGATTAATTTGATATATTATAGGCAAAACGAATTTCTAACGAAAAAATTATTTGAATTCAAACTTTTTTGGAGAAAAACAAAATAACTGCTACAGTGTTCGAGTTACACTAACTCGAGCTACAGTACTCGAATCACCTTTTTTTTTCTAACACTCGATTTTTAATCTTTAAAGATTTTCTTCGCCCATCAAACACTCGATTTTTAATATTTAAAGATGTGTTGAATTCGAGTTATATGTAACTCGATTTCGAGTTACCCATCATCTTCTTCGGCAGCCCCTTTACACCATTAACAACATCCGAAGCTTCACAAAACGAACTATCCCATCTAAACCCTAGAATTTCGCAAAACCTACAACAAATCCTAACCTAAAACAAGTATAAATAATCTAAATAAACAAAAATCCATGAAATTACACAAATGTAGAAAATGGGATAGAGGTCAATGTGGTCTCTATCTTCTTCTTCGCCATCAATGTCGCCGATTTTGAAAGTTTTGGGGTCGGTCATTGTGGTTTTTCGAGTTTTGGTGTGGTTGGTAATGTTAGACTTGAAAAGGGCTTTTGAATTACTAAAGGGCAAGTTTGGAATTTCACACCCCAAAATGGTAAAAAGATGTGTTTGAAAAAGATGGCTAAAAATATTTTTAATTGGCCTAAAAAAAAAAAAAAAAAAAAAACTGCCTCTAAATTAAAATGATATGAGACGAACCCGCAGGTTTGAGATGATCACCGATTCGGTTCGAATCGGAATCAAATTGTTGGCTACGGTTTCGATTAAAATTGTAACCAGGAACCACTTTGACACGGTCTGATTACGGTCCCCTATTTTGAAATTATATATGAACCGGCACGCCAGTTTGTCTTTTCTTTTTTTTCACATTGGTTGTGCAAGTCATTTAAAAGTATGTGTTCAAGATTGGTTATCTACTTGAAAAGATGAAGATGTCCCGTTGGCTATTGTAAACGCAGTATAGTATTTAACTAAACATACACCTCTTACTTCATAAATGGGCTAGATTTTGCAAACATTAACTTGGGTTTGCATCCTAAAAAACTCTCAATAGATGTGCCAAATCGTTGAAATCTTCGGATAAATTCCTAAAATTTATCAATATATTGTCATATACGTAGAAATACGTTATGTGCGTTTATATCGAACAACTATGTGAGCAGGGACGGACCCAAGGGGTGGTGGCGGCAACCGCCCCGTCGTCTTGCGATTGAACCCCTATAATATATTATTTAATAAATTAATATAGTATATAAAAATGTAAGCCAACATATTTTGCCCCCTCCCCCCAAATTTTCATGTAATTTTGTTATAAAAGCTTGTATGTTTTATTTTTATTTATATTAGATTTGATTTTGCAAAAGCCGGTCCAAGGTTTCGAGGGACCTAGAGCAATAAATAATATATATACAATCGTGGAGATAAGAGGAGACCAATCAGGGCTCTGGCACCCTTAAAAAAAAAAAAAAAAAAAGGTATTTTTAAAAAAATTAGTTAATATTTATGTGTATTTTTAGTTTTTTTTTTATCGGCCCACTCCAATTTCGTGTATCGGTCTACAGTAATAATTCTAGATACGCCATTATATAATGGCGTATCTAGGATTATTACTGGGTGTAATCTGATACAAGAAATGGGTGGCTTTTAAAATAAAAAATACAAATAAATATTAACTAAAAAGAAATTTGAAAAATTTTACCTAGTAATTTTTAAAAAAAGAAAAGGAGGGGGCCCGAGTTGGCCCCTATCTCGCTTTCATTGATTGTATATATACATATATTAAAAAACTTGGGGTCCTCGTGGGAGGGCCTCTGTCTTGGCGGCACCATCTGCGCCGCCTCAAGACCGCCCCGGATTTCGCCCCCACAAGAACGAATTTCTGCGTCCGTCTCGTATGTGAGATGACAGAAGAATTAATGAGACACATGCTCTAATTTATGTGAGATGCCACCGAAGAATTACTCGGTGTCTATTATCCCACTTAAATTAATTCGGTATTAGTTGTGTGTTAAAATTGCACTTTTTCTAATTTTTAATTTCATGTCCACGTTTATGGCCATGTGCTCCTCAAATGATGACAAAATGGTTAAAATATTTTACAATGTATGTTTAGTTGGTAAACTATTAGATCCTTAAATAAGATTAGATGCTTTAGAAGAATTTATTATTAGAAAGTTATTAAGATGCTTTATTTCTTATTAAAAAATTGTTAGAAATTTATTACGATTCTTTATTTCCTATAGTAAAATTGTACTTTGCATGTAAATTGTAATTTTATACTTTATATTTTTTGTACTTTGTATTTAGGGCAGTAAACGATTCGAGCCGAGCCAAGCTTAATAAATTTATACTATATATTTTTTGTACTTTGTATTTAACCCATTTGTCATATGTTCGTTTAATTTTATACACGTTCAAGCTTGACTTGAGCTTTGATTCACATTTTAAAAAATATTTTCGTGTTCGGCTTAATAAATTTTTTCAATGCTTGGAATGTGTTTGTGAACATGTTCGTTTGGAGTTCATGTTCATTATGTTCACGAACAATTAATAATTTTGTTTGCGAACAATAATAAACAAAAATAATTACTTTTTTCGTGAACAATAAACAAACAAATATTTATTCAAACCTACAGATGAGAATACACATAAATTATTGTCAAAAAATAAACACACATAAACTGACTAAAAAAGTGACAAGTGTGCCAAACTAGAATAGAAATAGTTGGAAAAATATTCAAAACTGTTTTCTTTTTGTGTCAACATCAATCAAATTTAGACTATCCTCCAACCCTTAAGCTCCAAATATACCGCCAATTGTAGGGTCTTCAAATCTTTTTATTTTCATTCAAACAAAATCTCTTTAATTCTTTTTTTTTTCAAATAGTCGAGCTATTAGCCAAGTCCTTAACGAAATGTTGATGAACAAGTCTAAAAACAATATTATACGAGCTTGTTCATGAATATCTATAAACGAACACTAAACAAGCTTGTTCACAAGCTTTTATAGAATTGTTCAAGCTCTATTCGTTTATTAAACGAGCCCTAAAATGTGTTTATTTATGCTCGTTTAACTAAATAAACGAACATAAACAAACGTTATCCGAGCATATTCACGAGCTATTTACCGAATGAATCCTGTTCACTTACTGATCCTATTTGTATTTATAAATCAACTCTTAAAGTTAAAACATTTTTTTCCAAACTCAGCCTCAAATAATACAATTTAATTTATAATTCATCAATTCAAAAAAAACTTATAAACCGGCAGTTAAAATAGTAACCGTAACCAAACCACCACGTTAGCAATTTGACGCATGAATTCAGTTCCACCTTCCACGGTTTTTGAACTGATCGTTCCGAACCATTGAATACGTATAAAACAAGTCTAAATTACATTTTGGAAAGATTTCAGATTTTTGTTTGTAAAATACTATTTTCACACATACAAACATACAGTGTCTATTATATGGCTAGATTGTCAATTCGAAATCACCTTTTTATCTCTAAAATCATCATGAGCAGGGCCATTATATGCCTTATTTAGTTAGGGAACTTAATTTTTAGCGGTCTCCATTATAATGATGAGCTTTGCTCCTCCAAATTCCTTCCCACTAATCATTAATTGATATATCTGTAATTGACAATGCAACCACTCCATATTTTTAACTAGCTACCTTGTGACTCGCACTGTTGATCAATTTATTTTTTCCTTAAAAAATATTGACCTTTTTTATTTCTTAATTGCCCGTGTGTGTTATTAAATTGAATCTAATAACGCTCTTTGTTATTGATGGCCATGGATTTTGTCGGACGGGAAAATAGGAAAAGAATGATTTGGAAATAATAGGAAATCGAATTGTAGGGATTCGATCCCCAAGTCTTCATTAAAAAAAACTCTCTCTATATTCCTTTTCCTCTCCCTTCTCTCTAACCCAAAAAACTTAAAACTAATATCCTCTCCCCCTCCTTCACCCCTCCACAGCCGCCACCCTCATCCCTCCTCCCTCCCCTTCCCTCCTCCCCCCTCCCCGTCCATGCTTTCTGCCTGGAGAGGCGGGGCGATGGCGGTTCCTTGTGATATTCGAAGATGAACGATATTTTTCGTTCCGGGGGTGAAAGCGAGTCGAAGCTCCACGAGAGGTATCTCGGAGTTGAGTAGATGATGGGTTGCGGAGTAGAGTTGGGTGAGGAAAGACAATTTTTTTTTCTCGTTCTTTAGCTATAGTTTTGTTGTTTTCTTATTTTGTTTGTATTTTTTTCCCGGTTGATTTGCGAAACTCGTAGGCGGATCGTTTTTTTTACGTTCTGCGGTATGTAGTGGTTGCTCGTGCCGGTTTTTTTTTTTTTGGTGTGTTACGAGTCTCCTTTAGGAGTCTTTCAAGTCTCCCGTGGAGTGGTTTAGTTTGGGGTGGGTAGGTTTTTAGTCCATGTTGTGAATCAATTGGTCTTACCAATTCCCCGCAACTCTTAGTCTTCTTTGGCTCTTAGCCCGTTGGCTACGATTGTAGTTGTAATTTTACTTTTTGAGTTGTTATAATAAAATACTATCGTTCGACAAAAAAAAAAAAAGATCCCGATCTTCATTAAGTGACAAAAGCCATCGGGCCAATTCACAAAATCGATTGGGTTGGGTCGGTCCAAAAATCGTTGGGCGCTATTTTGCCCCCAAAACCCGATCAATTAGGCAACTACAACTCATCGATACTACTATTCCAACAACTCTAACTATCGGATCAGCGCAAAGGTTTTGACTCTTGAACATATTCGCCGGGATAAACCTTTCAATGACATAATCGAAGCAGAGTCAACCATTTTGTAATTGGATGGGCTAGAAAGCGGCTATACTATAAGTGTAAGGGTCTCATATCAGACAGGCTTGATATTTAGGTTCACGTCCAGGAAAATTTTTTCTCGCATATCCGATTATTATTTTGATAATTCATAACACTTCTTGGTGATTTAGGTAGCCGATGTTGATTTCATCAAACAAATCTTCTTTGTGCGGATTGCTCCGGGATCCGCATGACGGGGAGGGTTTGGCGTCGTCGGTTTATGGAGAGGTCACCTCTCGTTTGGCTACAAGCCCAAAACGATCCTCGTCTCGGAAGGACGAGTACAAAAGGTTGATGAATGAGCATCTCTCGACTTTATTGGGTGCTTTCACAGAGAGGGTTTCGCTTCCTTATCCTCTCTCTTTAAGCAAATGATGCATGCTCTTCTATAGCGGACTTTCCATCGATCTACGATAGGTCGGGTTTGGTTTCGAGACAGTTGAAGCGGACTCTTTAACAAGAGTAATTTACGGAATTTCTTCACATTTATCGCTTGAAAGCGTCTTTTATGGACAAAGTCAAGGTACTTCTTTCGAACTTTACAAACACATTTTTACAAATTAAATTCATTGGGCGGTCGGAACCACTCGGGCTCGGTTCGGACGAGTAGGCCCGATCCATTTCATGCACATAAAATTATAGCCCACCAGGACAACTCTAGGATGGTCCGATCGCCCGAATCGGGCGAAAATTATCATCTCTACTCTTCATCAATGATATGTACTAAAAAATAAATAAAATTGAAATAATATAGGGAAATTGGACGCAAGGGTTTCACTCACTTGACGCCCATTTGCATTGTTAATGGATCCATATTTAATGGGCATCAAGAGTTGGTACCTCTAGGCTCTAACCAACATTCTCTGCATTTTTATGAGCCCAGCCCAATTTGGGTTTCCCACGTGTGAACCGTCATCAAGACAACTTCACCCCTTTCTTTATTTTATTCGTAAAAAGAAAATCCGAACAGTATTAAATTTGGACTTTAATTATAATTTATAAAATTTGATTTTATTTACTTGTAAAACTGATTCTTTATCGTGTTCAATGAAAAAATGGACAATCCTTTTTATTTTTTTCGCTAAATGATTTGGCAATGTCTAATGACACTCCACCCCTTCCTTTTATTTTTGTCGCTTAATTATTCTCATCAATATTATTCATCGCTATGGGTTCCTTGATAATCTTATTTGACATTTACTTTTACCAAAAATTTGGTTTCAAACAAAGAACATCTTCTATATGGTATTATCAAAGACTTGTGATTGGAAAGTTGAACTGCGACTGGCACAAAACAGTCATAGATATATTTAGATTTATGATTGTATTGAATCACTTAGGCTTCATTAGATTTATGATTGTATTGAATCGCTTAGGTTTCATTTGGATCGATGAGTTTGAAGTTAAGGATTTCTTACTTATGATAATTATTCATTGAGATTTATTTGGATTGTTTAGTACTTATGTTGGATTTCAAATCAGTTTTTAATGGAGTCAGTTGAATTCCCTCCCAAATTCTCTTTTCAAATCCAAATCACATGCAACCTTGTCAAATTTCCACTCAAGCAATTTCTTATGCGCTTGTTAGATATCGACCCCGCTGTCGAGCCCGTACGCCATAGCCGAATAATGATTCCAATAATTTAACTAATAAACTATTACAATGTATTCAGCCTACGGGATAGGGATTATAGGCCTTTTTCTAATTAAGCAATAAACCTGAAAAAGCAGCCGTGCGATGCACACGCACAAGGGAAGGCACTTTCCCATTCGAGAACCAAGCAAAAAGGCTAAAAGCTACAAAAGCTAAAAGCTACAGATTAAGGCTTTAATCTTAACTCCAGCTGCTCCCGTTCGAATCGAACCACTGTCACACAACACAAGACAGAAATAAATTGCAGCTATAAAGAATGTAAAAGGACTGAAAAATAGGAAATAGAATGGAAGGATATCACCTGATGTTTCAAGCCGAGCTTAAATCTCAGGGGACAATTGCGATTTGGATGACCTCAAAGGCTTGAAGTTCGAGCGGACTTAGGCTCGATTCATTTGAGAAAACCGACCCCCAAAACCGTCACTAGCAAGCCAAAATCATGGACCAAGATTGGCCATTCTAACCCCAGCCCCAAACGCCACCAGGAGAACACCCGGAACCTCGAATCGGAAACCCACAAAGAGATGAGCCAAAATCGACTCACCCAAACCCTAGGCGGAGAACCGAACCAACACACGAAGGTTGAGCGGATTGAACCCTCACAATATTTCTTTGTCGAAGAATCTCAAAAGATCCACAAAGAATCGGTTGAAAAAGCACCGAGAAATATTAAAGAGAAAAAAAAGGGAAGAATGCCGTTGGAATTGGATGAGAAAAGAGGTGGTACTATTAGGGTTTGGTGAGAGGATTAATAAATCAAATGAATGGTGTATATTGAAACCCTATAATGGACGGTCAAGATATAAAGTCCAAGATCCGCGGGTTTATTACACGGGTTCAACACGACCGGTTCCAGTGGGGTGACAACAAATGGGGGGGGTTTTGGGGCACAGAGAAATAAAACAAATGGGCCAATAACAAATATTGGGCCACAATTACAACATTCTCCACCTTGGCCCAATACCGGTTCACTATATACGGGGTAAACAAAAACAGTTTTCATCATCGCCTTTTTTTTTCATTTATTTATTGCACTCACAAGACAATAATTGATTATAAAATGCACGTAGCAAGCTATAATCGAGAAAACCAACAAAGCACGAGTTCACTCAATCACCGTATCAAAATTCAAAATTTTTAGACAAGACAAATTTACTAACACGTAAACACTTAGTTCCCATATCTGCGGGGTTAAATTCGGAAGGTATCTTTTCAAGACAGTATACCCTTCGCAACAACATCACGAATATAATGAAATCTAACATCAATATGTTTAGTCCTCTCATGAAAACGGGGTTTTTACTCGGTTGAATTCGGATCGACTATCGGAAAACACAACAACATCACCTTTAAGAAAGCGATTTGGATATTAATCCCTTTAACCAAATAGCTTCTTTTAAGGCCTCGATTACAACAACATATTGATTTAGTCGTAGACAAAGCAACAATATGTTTGTAACCGAGATTTCCACTCACACATGAACCACACAAAGTAAAAACATATGAAGTTGTTGATTTTTGTTATCTCTATCATTAGGATAGTTGGAATCAACATAACACTTCAATTTAACACCTTCAAACAAATTTAGTAAATTTACCCTAAATTCTGAGAATGTTTCAAGTACCTTAACAACCATTTCAATGCATTCCAATGAGGCATACCAGGGTCGGACATATAGCGACTTAAACAACTCACAACATAAGCAATATCCGGACTAGTACTAACCATCAAATACATAATGAACCTATAGCATTTGAATAAGGCACACTTTTCATAACATTCACATCATGATCAGTTTTAGGAGACGTTTCTTTACTCAATAGAAAATGACAGCTAAAGGCACATTGATCTTTTCATGAGCACACAAGGCAAACATAAGAAATCGATTTAGAAAAATTTCGGTCAATAGCAAGATGTTTTAATTCCCAATTAAAATCGAGCACACAAGGCAAACATAATTGACGGTAGTAAACTTCAATACAAGAGCAAAGATTTCGTATAATCTATCCCCTCTTTTGAGTAAATCCCTTAGCCACTAACCTAGCTTTAAATCTAATGATTCACATTCATTCTAAACCTTAAACACCCATTTACGATCCACAATGAACAATTAGCGGGTTTAGGCACAAGAATCCAAGTATTGTTAACATGCAAAGAATTTATTTCCTCTTTCATAGAATTTAACCACTCGTGAGAATTTTTAGATTTTAGAGCTTCTTCATAAGATTTAGGCTCGGAATTATCAATAGAGTCAAACACACTAAAAACAAATGAAGTCATATGAAAATCATCAAACCTAGCAGTCGCCTAATGTTTCGTCTTGCCCTATCTCTAACAAGTTGATAATCATGCAGATTTTTATTTTTACGGTTCATTTTCTCGATGATTTCATCATGCACAAGCAAAGCGACATCATGATTTTCAGGCAAAACAGGTTCAAAATCATGCAAATCGAGTTGATTTCAGGCATAACGAGTTGATTTGAGGCATATTTTCATGATTTTCATGCACAACAACATCGGGAAAAACATCCACACTAGGAACATGTTCCACCTTATTAGGTGTACCATTTTGAGAATCAGTCATAGGCATAGATAAGCACGACATTTTGATTCATTAAATGTCACGTCCCTACTAATTAAAACTTTAAAACCAGGTTGAGATTTTAACCATGAGCCTATAACCTTTAACACCTTCAGGATAACCAAGAAAAACACATTTCACAGCCCTAGGTTCAAGTTTATCAAGTTTTTGATGTGCAAAGCGAGAACATCCAAACACTTTCAAGTTAGAAAAATCAATTTCCTTACCCGTAAACACATATTCGGGTATTTTACCACTTAAAGGCACGAGAAGGAGATCGATTAATCCCATAGGCAAATTGATTAAAACAGCTTCACCCCAAAACTTTTTTGAAAGTCCGAACAAACAAGCATACTTCTCACCCTTTCAAGTAAAGTTCGATTCATACGCCCGCTACACCGTTTTGTTGCGGTGTATACGGACCCCATTTTATGCCGTTTTATACCGGATTCAACACACAAATTATCAAATAGTGATTACAAAATTCAAGTCCATTATCGGTTCTTAGGATTTTAATTTTCTTGTCTGTTTGATTTTCAATTAAAGTTTTCCATTTGTTTAAACACATCAAACACATCGATTTGTTTTTCAACAAAAACACCCAAACTTTTCTTGAAAAATCATCAATACAGAAAGAAAATACCTAGAACCACCATGAGTAGTAACACTCGCAGGACCCCACACATCGTCATGCAAATACTCAAGAATTTCGAACATGTAGATTTATTAGGAAGAGAAAACATGAAATTTAACTTTAGAATGTTTGCCAAGAACACAAGAATCACAAAATGGCATACAAGACAATTTATCTTTTCCAAAATAGCCATTTTTCGCAAAATTTCAAGACCTTTAGCACTCATATGACCCAAACGTTTATGCCATAAATCAGTTTTGTCATTTTTTGAGCCACACACAAGCATTCACGAGAATTTTGCAAGCGATTCAAGTTCAAAGAATACAAACATACAAATTTCTCCTTTTCACGACTTTGAAAATTACCAAGTTACCCTTTAAAATTTTCATTAAGTCTTTTCCCCATTTCCCCTCTAAACCATCATCCTTAAGAGCAAACACACGAAATCAGATTGCTACACAAATCAAGCACATGCCTCACATTTTTCAAAGTCAAAACATAGCGAGAATCAAATTTTAAACATACATCACCAATTCCAACAATATTACATTGTTTTGATTAGCCAATGACGAGAACCATGCAAAACTTCTTCATAATTAGAAAACATCCTTTTAAATGGTGTCATATGAAAAGTGCAACCAGAATCAACAAGCCATTCAGGTTTCACACACAAAATTTGAACGCATACAGAATTCACATCAAGCAAACTTTTCATAAACCATAAAGACATCGAGGCACATTTTCACTCGTAGAAGCCATATTAGCATGCTCGTTTGTTTAAAATTCTGATTTTCTCTTTTATTAGGGCATTCACGACATAATGAGCACTTTGACCACATTCATAGCACTTCCGATTATTAGGCCTAGACTTAGACTAGACTTACTCTTTCCTTTTTCTTAGCGAATTTTCGGTTGTTATTATTCTGGGTTTATTAAACTGTTTTGAGAACGTCTCTCACATGCATAACCTCACGAGAATTTTGCACAGAACTTCTATTGACTTTTAAATCCAATTCTTTGCTTTTAAGGCCATTCACATGAGTGTCAAGTGTGATCGTGTCCCTACCATACTTAATAGCAGATTTAACATCACCATAAGACTCAGAATAACATTCAAAAGCACAATCGGAGTATAATCATCAATATTCTTATCACCCGTCAACTTAATATCTTGAATTAATTTGGTAAACACATCCAAATTTTCATCAATCTCTTTGTTTAAGTCAAGTTTAAATATGAAAAAATTTCAAGCAAAAACAACTTACTAGGCAAAAAAGTTTCCATATACAATTCTTCTAATTTTTCCCACAAAGCTTTTCGAAGTAAGTTTACCAACTTTTCTAAGCACGCACGAGAAAGGTTCAAAATAATAGAAAAATAAGCATACTCATCAATTTCAAGTTTCTTTTCGCAGTATCTTTTTCAAAGATAAACACCACTAACAACCTTATAAACCTTTTCTTTGGATTAAAATCCCTTTCATTTTTGTTGCCAAATCAAAAATCAGTTATTCCATTAAGCGGTTCAAGATTATAAGCGCACAACCATTTTCACAAAAACACAACGAGTTTTCGGAAAACACAAGGCACACAAAGCAAGTTATAATCACAGAACAAGCAACAAACACACGTAAAATTCGAGAATACAAAGCGCAAATAAAGTCCACAAATAGGAAACCCTCGCACCACGGAATTCCACTACACTCGCGGTGTAGGGTCAAGCGGCTTTACGCTCGGAGTTTCCTTAATACTAAATAAAAGACCGAAAAAAACGATCAACCACGTAAGAGCAAATAAAGCGGAGATATGGGATCACACAAAATCGGCAAATAAAGACCAAAGAAATAAACGCGGCAAGCGATATTTACACTCTTAAAGCGATAAACCCGCGGCAGCGGCTACACTACTAAAAGCGTAAAAGGAGAGTTCAAGCCTCTTTGCAGGCGAAACCCTAGGGTAAGAGTTTTGTACCGCCACAACGGGGGATGCTCTGATACCACTGTTAGATATCGACCCCGAGAGCGGAGGCCGTACGCCATAGCCGAATAATGATTCTAATAATTTAACTAATAAACTATTACAATGTATTCAGCCTACGGGATAGGGATTAGGGATTACATGCCTTTCTCTAATTAAGCAATAAACCTGAAAAAGCAGCCGTGCAATGCACACACACAAGGGAAGACACTTTCCCATTCAAGAACCAAGCAAAAAGGCTAAAAGCTACAAAAGCTAAAAGCTAGAGATTAAGGCTTTAATCTTAACTCCAGCTGCTCCCGTTCGAATCGAACCACTGTCACACAACACAAGACAGAAATAAATAGCAGCTATAAAGAATGTAAAAGGACTGAAAAATAGGAAATAGAATGAAAGAATATCACCTGATGTTTCAAACCGAGCTTAAATCTCGGGACATCGGTGCGATTTGGACAGCCTCAAAGGCTTGAAGTTCGAGCGGACTTAGGCTCGGATTATTGTAGAAAATCGACCCCAAAACCGTCACTAGCAAGCCAAAAGCATGGACCAAGATTGGTCACTCTAACCCAGCCCAAACGCCAGGAGAACACCCACCGGAACCTCGAATCGGAAACCCACAAGCGGATGACCCAAAATTGGACTCACCTAAACCCTGGCGGCAGAACCGAATACAATTTTACAAATATCATTCACCAATCTTTCTCAAGGGTTCAACCCAATTGAGATTAAAAAGAAGAATTCTTACCAATTAATCGGAGAATCGGATGATAATGATGAAATACGAGAAATATAAACTCAAAAATATAGAATTTAAGTAGAGAATCATTTTGAGTGAATTGTGTGTGAAATTTGCAAAGGGGTTCAATTTTTAGAAGAAAAAGATCAAACATGACGAAAAGAAGAACATAAACAATTTAACTCGAAAATTGGCACATGTAACCGGTCGTAAGTGCTCGACCGGTCGACATCATGGTTGACGAGCATGTGCTTTTGTTCATTTTCTGTTCGATTTTGTAACCAAAAATTTGATTTTTCATCCCTAAGTTTTAAAAATGCACAAAATGCAATCATAGACCTCATTCAATATACATAATGCCTAAACAAGCTCGAATTGAGGTAAAAGACTCGACGGTTAAAAGTTTAAAAAATTCGCGAGTTAATCTTGAGACGGAATTTTGCACAAGAGCATAGTAATATCGAATAATATAGACAATATAAAACAACATAGAAGTTGGACAAGTAACACATACTATGCTATTTAAGGAATCAACAAAAGTTTGATAAAACAAGTGCTTATTGAAAATCCATTTAAGGTCTCTTTTGAAATTTAAAAATCCGAGAGTATAAAATTGAGACCTCATTTTTAAGAAACATTTTTATAAAGAATTTTGACAATCAATACAAAAATTAAAGACATGAAAATGTGCAATAATTATAAAAGACAATATGAAATGCATACTTCAAAAAGAGGATAAGAGTTACCAATTTCGTCATTGCCAAGGGTTGTATCTTTTCCCATTGTTGATTATACCTTCTTCTTGAAAAATAATTTTATTGATAATATCTCCTCTTTCGATCATATATGACGCGATCATTTGTTGTCTATATGGCAATTTAAAATTCCTTTGTTTTTGTTGCGCCGAGTACTTAACATAAAATTTTCTTGTGGTACCCTCAAGTGTTTGGGTCCTTTGGGATTAACATTGAGACTTTTAGGTCTTCAATAATAATTAGAACTATTTTTAACCCGACAAGTATTAGTCGTGTGACCAATTTTACCGCAATAGAAACATGTAATAGTTCTAGAAGCATAATGACCAACATGCATAGAGACTTGGTTCTTTTTCTTATCATTTATACCATTAGGCTTATAACCGAGTCCTAGTTTCAAATGATCACAACGTTGAACATCAAGAATTTTGGTCATCTTATCAAGATTACTCAAATTAAATTTCATCATATCATTTTCATGCAATCAATATCTTTAACATGAGTACTATTTTCTTCTTCAAGAATTATAACCTTATCAAGTGTAACATTATGAGCACTAGTAAGAGATACATAAGAAGCATGTAAACTATCCTTTTCATTTTCATGGTGTTGAATTTCTTTTTCAAATTTTTGTATTTAAAGAGCAAAGCTTTGAAACTCATTTTGAAGCTCATCAAAATCATTTTGCAATTCATCATAATCATCATGCAATTCATTACTAAAAAGAAGAAGAAGGGTTAGAGCATACCTCATTGTTTTCTTCGATTCCCATTAGACATTGCTCGATTTCTTCATCGTCGGAAGTTGCAAGAAACTCATCCCAAGTTGTTATAATATTCGGTTGAGAAGTGGATGCTTTTGAATTACTCATTTTATTTGCATATGCTTCATAAATGATAAGATTTCAATAAGCTCATCAAATTTAGAGTTTCTAAATTTTGAGATTCCATGATAGCCGTCACCTTTTCGGACCAAGAACCTGGAAGAGCATTTAAAACTTTGGTAGTTTTGTCTTCTTCCGAAATGACTTTTCCGAGTGCCCACAATGAATTAACGATGTTGTCTAACCTTTCTGCTATTTTTGAAATCCCTTCACCCTCGATCATTGTGAAATTTTCGAAATCTTTAACAAGTATTATTTTTCTAGCTTGTTTGACTTTCTTGGTGCCTTCATAGATAGTTTCTAATTTTTTTCATACATCATGTGCTGACCTTATTCCTCTTATGCGATTGTACTTGGTGGCGGTGAGTGAACAATGTAAAATATTCAAGGCCTTACCGTTTAGAGAGAAAGCTTTCTTGTCGGCATCATCGAATTCTTTGAAACTTTTGGGGACCAAGGAGCTGTCCTCCAATTTCTTCGTTGGTTGAGCTATGCCTTCAATAACACATTCCATATATCGAACCCGCACCCTTGAAGAAAGCACTCGGTCGGTCTTTCCAAAATGCGTAATTGTTGGCGTCAGCGGTGGCTTGTTGGTGGAGGTGCGGTGGTGAGATAGCTTTCGTTCGTAGCCATGGATCTTTCCTCTTTACTCGCGGTGTGGAACGATCTTACCAAAGAGTTTGGCTCGATACCACTTGTTAGTCCAAGTGGCTACGATAATCTAGAGGAGGGTGAATAGTTTATGTTGATTTTTCGCATTCGCCCTCTTTTCGAATGATCAAGCAAAGACAATAATGAAAGTGCGGGAAATAAACAACACGCCTCGATTTATAGAGGTTCAACCCACCGCAGGGCCTAGTCCTCTACCACCCCAAAGTATCTCCAGGATGGATTTCAAAACGAAAAAGATTTTATTAATAATTACCAAAATTATTACAACATCACCTTTGAAGATTATCACAATCTTCTAACACCACATCTTTGAAGATTACCACAATCTTCTAGATACGACACCTTGTGAAGATTACCACAATCTTCCACCTTGAAGAGCACCAAACTCTTCCACAAGAAGATCACCACAATCTTCTTACACCTAACACATAAGATCACCCAAGATTACTACTTGATAATGAATTATACAATTCAAGTGCAAGTGTAATCAAGAATCAAGCCTAGACCTCAAGATGTGACAGTGAAATACTTAGCTATAAATACAACAAGAATGTTGAATATGAAAGCTTAGAGAACTTTGCGGAATTTCTTGTTGTGTTGTTTGCTTGTGTGTTGTATTTGTTGCTTCAAATCTTCCTCTATTTATAGGAGAGTCTTCAAGATTGGATCACCAATATAGGCTCCTCATATTTGAATTTTGTCTACAAAAAGAAGATCACAAGATCCACAAATAATGTACAAAATTGATAAGGTGATAAAAGTAAATCTAGTTGTCTCCCAGGTTCAATATCCTCGTATTTTGGTGGGTCGATGATCGTCAAGATAAAAGATTTGAATTTAAACCATTAAATTTGGATCCCGCATGTGCCGGACGGACGGTCAACCGGCGGTCGACCACCTGGTCGACATGTCCCCGCAAGTTTAAAGATAGAAACAGAGAGAGGGCGGTGGTCGGATCCTTAGGGTTAACCCATGTGGTCGACCGGTCAACTAATGGTCCGTCGTCGTAACTGATTGGTCAACCCTTCCTGGTACAATTTTGTTTGAAAATGTGGAATCTTAATCTTCGTGCACCGGTTGACCTAGGGGTCGACCGGTCAACCAATTCCAGGGAGTTTTCGCGACCGTCAAAAATTTTGACTTAATTTTTCGAGCGTTGTTTTACCTTGATGGTATTCGGTAGTTATTAAAAACATTTTAAAACATGGAAATCACTTTTAATATCGCTCAATACAAATTATTTGGAAAGTCGAAAACAATATTTCAAGAAATACTCCGCAATATAATTTAAAAGCGATTTGGAGTATTTGGAAAATCAATAGGAGACATTGTTTTGGTATAAACACTCAAGAAAAACATAATCATCAAAATCATGGTAAAAACATTTATCTAACGAGTCATCGACCAACACATGCTCCCATTGACCTAAGGATCGAGATGAGCAAAATATTTGGAGGAAGCACAAAGCCAACTAAGAAGCTATAAAGGTTCACCGTGATGAAGCCCTCGGGTGGATGAGTGAGCCTGTCATCACAAATTCCAAAGGAAGCTCAAGCCGCTCACGTAGCCTACGAAGATAAACGGAAGTCACTCGGCTGGCTAACTCTCCCAGGGCATTGCTCGACTCCCGGGGAAGAGGCCTATGCTAATACTTGGTGGGCGGACCTCTTCACGACTATCTCTTTCAGACTCCGCCTCAGAAGACTCATCACTTGAGCTCGAATTCGGCTCAAGCTCTACCTACCCATCACTATCCAAACACAAGTCTAGAGCAAGGGGAGGAATATCAAACTCTATGGAGAAACATGGACATGGAATGATCGAACCTGCATCGTAACGCCCAAGAACACCTCGCCCGAAGTGGGATGAAATAAGTACCAAAATTCGAGATATGGCCCGAAACATACAAATTTCGTGGAAAGCAGAGAAAAATAGGAAGAAAAATGGACCGGGGCTCGGGATGCCCCCAGGGTCACGCCTTCCTTCGCCGGGGGGCGCGAGGGGGACGCCCTTGCCCACTCTCAGAGGCGCCTCAGGGCGCCCTCTACGGCTCTCATCTTTCTTTCCGCGCGATGCACTCCAACTCTCCATCAAGTCTCATCTTAAGTCTCACCTCATCTCTCACCTCAACTTTCAATAAATTTCCTAAGTCCTCTACAAAGCAAAAATTCAAAGTTGAGAGGTAGGAAGGAGAAATTTACTTTGGGAAGACATGGTCAAAGGTTCTCCTCTCAGCGTCTTCATCCTCTGAAAGCAAGACAAAAGGAGCAAGCAGGACATGCAAGATACAACATTGATCTAGCTCTTGCACTGCTTCATCCATCTGCAACATCGGAGCTGGGGGGAAATGTTGGGGGTAAAAAAGATATTTCAATAATTAAATATATAATTTATTTTATATTTATTTATTTAATATTAATTGCCAATGGCTCTTAATAATTAAACTGGCCCAAATGAGTCCGAGTTTGGCCCAAGCGGTTGTTTTCTCCTACGTGGACTGGCCCATAGGCCAAATTCTCCTACGCGGCCCACGAGACCCATCTCCCAGGTATAAAAAGGTCTCTCCTATTATCTGTAAGTAATTAACTCATAATTAATTCATTATTCTCATACGCATTATTTTATAGTATTCGTTTATTGTTATTTCTCTCGCTCACCATGCTAACTTGAGCGTTGAAGGGACCTCCTTGGGACAATCCCTGGGGCCCTCTAACATTTGCGCGTGTGTGCATGCAAGTTCCCATCAAAAGATTTTCCAGCTCAAGGAGAAGACTTCCCCTTCGGGAAGAGGAAGAAGAGAAGACTTCTCCCTCAGGAAGATGATTTTGGTCAACTTAGTTGACTCTAGTGATCTCGCTTAAAAAAGCAAAGATCATATATAAATTACAATCTTATCACATTTTTCAATAAAAAGAGTCAAAAAAAAACATACCAAAATAAAGCAAATATATTCTCAAACTTGTACCGAATAAATTCTATATCAAATTTTTTATAACCAAACATATTTCATTTTTTGCGCAAATTAAAGAAAAGAAAAAAATTGAGAATTTATCTCAATGAGATGAAAAATCACTTTACTCATGGGAATGAAAATCATACAACCACTTGCTAGCAATTGCATATATTTTCATTTTGAAGATTTTCTTTTTGCTAGAGAATAATGGTAAAAAAATATTTAGAAGATAAAAGATGAATAGTGAGATTGTAATTGGATATGAGATGAAAAATAATGATGAAAGTCGATTTGATATAAAAAGAGTAAAATATTGATTGGATATGATTGGTAGTTAGAAATGTGTGAGTGAGTGAGTGAATAGTAGAATTTGTGGGAGGATGTGTAATAATAATTGATGATTTGATGGATTAATTTTTTGAATAATGTGTAGTGATTGGTGGAAAACAAATGAAAGTGAATGAATAGTGTAGTTTTGGAAATTTTCATAAACATTCACATTTTTTGGGGTAAAATTTTTTTCTCTAGCGCAACGAAAATAATTTTTGTTCATAAACAACGGTACCTTAGTTTTTCCTCTCCCAATTTGTAGAAACCCTAAATTGGTATGGGTGTTAATTTGTGACACGACATGAAAATCCAATACGAATCTAATAGGTATAGGTACAACCCTTAGAAGGTTCAGGTCAGACAAGGTTAACGCGAGAAAAAATAGGCCAAGCCATGTCGACTTAATTACATGTTAATACGATTGACCTATTTAATCCATTTAGCTGTATAGTGACATGTTATTTTCATATTTTGTGATGTTTTAGTTGGTTATATGATGTTGGACGAATTATTGAATTTATTTTTTAATAATTTAATGTATTTTTATTTGTTATATATATATATATATATATTAGTTTTTTCTCCATTTTTTTGTTGTATCAACTTCAAATTATATATGTATAGTTCATGTCATGTTAGGTTACCCGTGTTATAAACATGTAATGTTTGTGTCATATATTTTGAGACGAATAATTAATCGTATCGTATTCGTGTCAAATGTATAATACATATGTCAGAACACGACACAATATACGATTTACACCCCTATAAATTGGTTTCCATTTCCTATTATTCTATTTATTTATTTTCATTTCTCCTTGCAAGGCATAAACTCTGTTAATCTAACACATAAATCGTGATGAGAAATTGAACGTTCTTGAAGAGAAGGTAGCATGCTAAATAAATACTTTTTGTCATATATATATATATATATATATATAAGATTTAGTTCAAGTGTGACCCTTCTTAGGTGAGACCAAGTGGACTCATCCTACCCACTGATTTTTACAAATCTAATTTGTGATTCAATTGAGTTTCCTTCCCCACCAACACTTATTTCCGCCAACTTAAGGATAATTTGGTAATATCCACATTCTCCCCAAAAGACACGTCATTCACGATTCATCCCCTTTCCTTTCACTTTGCTTATCCCGCTTTCCAAGGCACGGTGAATTTTCGAATTTCTTAATCTTTTCACTGATTCACTTTCGGTTTTCATCTCAATCTCTCCATCATCGACGCCCAAGTCTGAGACGGCATTTCGTTCAGCAAGTCCAGAGTGCCCGTTCTCTTTCAACTACCGGCGGGGAAGAACAAGGTATCTGGAGTTCGATTTTTGTAGAACTGTTCGAATTTTTAGGAATTGTTCGTTTTTATACCCCAATCGTTTTTATGTTTTATGTGTTAAACGAAAGTATTGCGTTTGATTTTTTGTTATACGGTGGTTTTGTTTCAACTAGGGTTTAGTGTTTTGTGTTCTCATTCTTTGTTCGTGTTTTTCATGGTGAGGTTGTGATTTAATGGTGAGTTTTCTTGCGGTTTTCGTTGCATTCTGTGGCTGTGTTCTTCCTTGTGACCTGCGAGTTTGTGTTTTAGTGGTATTCAATTTTTTGTAGTAGGTGTAACTGTATGTATATATACGTAGGTTAGTTTTGTTGCTATGTTATAATGTTTCTGATGCATATTTAGTATGGGTTTGTTGCTATAGTAGAATGTTTCTGATACATAGTTAGGGTTTTGTCCTGATACATTTTTTCATTGTTTTTGTGTTTGTAGGCTATTGTTGGTAAATGGCTAGGAACAACAAAAAAAGACAGAGCTGCACGGTTGGAGGTTGGCGAGGAAGTGAGCCTCCCATTGTTAAGAAGCAAAAAAAAAACCAAATCCCAAGCAAAGGATGAATTCCTACAATAACAATAAGCACAAGGTCGACGCCGGGGGCTCTAGTTTGGGCGATGAAGAATTAGTGCAGCCTGGTAAGAAGAATCTTTGTGGTTGAGATGGGTTTCGGTAGGGGTCTGGAATTAAAGGTTGATGAATTTCCGTCGCGGCTCGTGTATTGGTTAGTGGACAACTTTAACCTGTCGAGTTGTGAACTTGAATTGCCCAAAGGAGGTCTATACATTTTGATGTGAAAGATGTTGAAAGGGTCTTTGGGATTTGCAAATGGACCTATCCCTATTGAGAAGAAGACGAAATCGAGACTTGTCTTTGTATTTGATGAGTGGCATAGTTTTTTTTGAAATGGCCCCTAATGGTGGTTATAAAATTACTCCCGAGAGACTGTTTGTCGAGGAGAATGATGGCGGATAAGGATGGTGGTGTGTGGTTTAGGAGGCACTTTGTTGCTTTGGTAGATGGTATTATAGTCAAGACGGTACAACAATGTGGTTATATTAATCCCGTGATTATGAAGAGTTTGGGTGATGTTACAAATATTAGGAAGCTGAATTGGTGTGAGTACACCTTGAAAACATTGATTACAAACAGCGATAGATGGCGTTCGAAAAAAAAGACTTATTTCAACGGCCCTCTGCTTTTTTTGATTGTGAGTTTTATATTTTTTCTATATATTTTTTTTGTTTCGTTTAATTATCTTATGTGTGTGACATGGCTTTCTTTATGAACAGGTTTGTACATTGATAGAGTGGTTATGTTGACAAGGGACGTTCCTAGAAACAGTCCCAAGCATGGCTTTGACGCCCGAGCTATTAAAGGAGAGGTGCAAAAGTGAGATTGATCATGGTGGCTTTGGATTGGGATATCTTGACGGGTTGTTTGATGGTGAAGGCCCATCTGTCGCATTCCCGAATGTGTGGCGGGTGGTGTTGACAAGGGAAAGGATGTGCCTGGATTATCCTCTCGAGGCCGATGATGTTCGTGTACATTTACATGCACTTTGAAGTTTTATAATTTTGAATCCAATGTTTTTGCATGCTTATTTTTTCTCGCATATTTATTATGGATATTATGCATATTTATAGAACGATTATTGCATATGTTATATATAAGCAATAGTATTCACCCCCGCATATGTTGGCTCAATCATGTCCGCATGTTTAGTATGACTATAATGCATATTTACTTTTTTGATCATTGCATAGATAATATTGCTTCTCCGTAATAATTGGATTGTACACTTTTGTTTCGGATGTCCGCATATTTAGAGTATGTTTGATGCATAATTAGCACAAAGACACCGCATATTTAGTATTTTATTTCGAGAATTGAAGATGGTATAGCATATAAATTATGATTTACCATTTTGTATAGGGGTATCTTTGGGAAGGTGTTGGCCAAGGTTGTCGCTCGCATAGCGACCGATGTTGTTGACATCATTTCATTGGTCAAGAATGCTCGAAGGGCTTTTCGGATAATCCTGATTTTGGTAAAATTGAGGATGTTGCTAGGAAGTTTATTTGTTTTAATAGTGGAAAAACAAGTGAAGATCAAGGTGGAGTAAGCGAAACACAGCAGAATGAGGCGTTTTGGAACAACGCTGAAAATATTTCTGCTTTGGAGAAGGTGGAAGATGCATTGTTGCAGAGGGAGGAGTTTAAGAAGTGGTATGATGATGCTCCAAGTTTTAGTCTTGGTGTGACGCAGGATTTCAATAATCCTGTTTGGGACGCTGTGTTGGAGACGTCACGACACTATGATCAAGGAAATTCAGATGCGGAGGAAGAACGGAATGCGGATGGAGACAATGTCCCAGTCGTAAGTTTTTCATAATTTATGTTGTTTAAAAGTTTTTTTTTTGCCATTGATGAAATAGAATACAATTTTTATGTTTTGTTATGCCTGTAGGTGGAAAAAACCAAGGCTCGCTTCGATGTGGACAATGAAACGGTTGTTCATGGTGTTGTAGGAGATGAAACGGTGGCAAAGTTCAGCCGTAAGTTTTGTTTTTATTTTTTGGTTGTCGTGTGTTTATTTTTTTATGTTATACTTTATGTAATTGTTATTTGGTTTTGGTGATTTTTGTGTGATGGCAGTGGGGAAATAAGTAACATTGTTGGTGATGGAGTGGCAAGAAGTTCGGATCTTTGAAATGGTGTTGGTGTTGAGGTTCGTCGGGTTCTTGCCGGGCCGTGGTAAAGCTCCAACTTTTGGGCGATCCAAGGTATGCGCAAGGAAGAGTGTTAGAATCCACGGAAAAAGAGGTTCGTTGCCGCCGTTTCTTGCAAGACAAGTTGACGTGGCCGAGAAGCTCAACAAGAACCACAAGTATGATTTGAAATGGATTTTTGAGAATCCATGTGGAGATAAGTATGTAATATTTTATTTGAGTTTCTTGTCATCTATTATATTTTTAGTTGATCATTTGTTCTATTTATTTTGTAACATTTTTTTTTATATAAGTAGGTGTGATGTCCTTTTCAAGTTTGGTGACCGGATTCTGATGAGGGAAGACTTTGAGTCTATGAGGCCGTGATCTTATATCAACATTTGATTATTGACATATGGTCCATCCTTTTGAATGCAAAGGAACAATCGAGGGTCTGCAGGATCTCCATTGAGGTTCTTTGCGACGATATATTGTACGGTATGATTTTATTGCATTGTTTTTTTTTTTTTTGTTATGTTTTTGTGTTTTTGGTCATTGTTCCCAGTTGAACTAATTTTTTCTCGTTTTGTAGTTGAAAACGGTTGCATCACCTTCCGAGGATTTGGATAAAGAAAGGTCTTCTTTCACTTTGTTTTCACAAAATTTGACGCCGAATTTGGGGATTTTAGCGCAAAGCAGATTGCGGCGATTGAAATGGTATTGTTGTTTAAGCGCGTTTTAATGCTTGTTTGTTATTATTTGTTCTTTTTTAAATATAGATTAATTTCCTTTTTTTTCCTAGTTCTTCTTTCCCATCCGCAAAGAGTGAGCACATTTATGTGATTTGTCTCGATTTGAAGAAAAGGGCATGTCACATTCGGATAACTCGCTTGGTCGGTTGGAGGGGTCGAACTTGATAAATACAAGCATATTCCTAATTTGTTGGTGAGTTTGTTGTCTCTGTGCATATATAATGAATATTTATATTTATATTTACTTTGTTGCATATTTACTTTTACTATGATGCATATTTACTTTTACTATGATGCATATTTACTTTTATTATGATGCATGGATATTTAATTTTTGTTCATATGCGAGATCCGACTATTTTCCCGATACCTTCTAGCCCGTTCATGCTATCAATCATCTTATACAATGGAAAAAGCCAAACCCGACAGCTTGTGATGCCATGGAGGGACTCGGAGAACAAGATCGATTGTGGCATATTCGCAATGCGACATATGGAGACATATATGGGGAGGCATGAGGAATTGGAATCTTTGGCACGGAGAAGGGGAACATATCTCGATGACAAAACTAAGGACATTGTATTGTTGTGCTATTCTTCAAGAAGAATCGAACGAGCAAAGGGATTTGATCATGCCGCAGGCAAAGAAATTCTTTTTGGGAAGAAAGACACTTAGTTTTATTACCCGTCTAATGAAAAGTTGTATTAGAAAATTTGTACCTCGGGGTTTTTTGGATAATTTTTCTGTTTTGGTGTCCCTTTAAAGGTGCAACTTTGTATTGAATTGTTTCATCTTACTGGTACTTGGTGGTTTTTAGTATTTAGATATGTAGCAATGTAGTAGTTTTGGTATTAGAATTGTGCAGCAGTGGATTTTTGGCCAGTGTAATTACCTTTTTTGGCAAAAATGAATAGAAATATTTCACTGCTGTGTCCATGAATCTATAGTTATTTTTTTTTTATTCCCTGTTTTGCGGAGCATCACTTTAGTACATAGTTATTGTACAGATTATGCATTGTTATTATCATTGTGTTGCATAAATACATGTTTATGTACTATATGATTTCGTAGTTGGCATGTTTTGAAGTACTGCATATTTAGTTATGATGTGTTGCATATTTAGATATGATGTGTTGCATATTTAATGAACACTTCCAGCACATATGCAAATATATTGGGGCAAACTGAGGATGCATACTTATTGGACATCCATCCATAAATAGTATAATTTAAATGCAAATATTACCAGAACTGAACAGTTTTGGTGTAAATCTAATGTGCACTTAGAAAACTCTGCAAAATCAAACAGACATAACAGATTCAGAATGTCAAAAAATCCAACAATTGTAAATTGTATCAAACAAAATAAGTACTACGGCAACATTGTAGTTCTTTTGGGGCATGTTCGACTGTTATGTGTTGTAACCTCACCACATATCCCGCATCGTCTCCTTAGCTTTGTGCTTGCTTTGATCGCCTTTTCTTTTTGGCTTTGCAAACGGCTTTTTATTCGGCTTCCACTTCCTTTGTTTTTTGCTTGTTTTGGTGGCAATACCGTGATGTCTATTTCTGACGTGGAGCCACAATAGGTTTCCATAATTGCTTTTTTGCATGTCTTGGTGGCCTCGATTGCTTGCTCGGACAACATCTTATCTTTGTGTGTCGATATTATACCCGACAATTCTTCTATCTTGTCTATCCTGCCATGTGCAAGGGCAATGCAACAATGAAAATCTGCCCATAGACTGTTCAAAGATCTGTTTGCCTCTTCCCCCCCTTCAAACTGGTACAAACGTCCTCGTTGTGTGCATTGTATCAAAGAGGCTGCTTTCATCCACCTTGTGGGTAGGTATTTTGCAGGTATCGTCTTTAGATTCTTGAAAATAACGAACATATGACGACATATTAGTCCTTCTTGCTCAAATTTTTTGCATGTACATGCTGCCACTGTTTCATTTTCTCTGTACATGACTTCAAAAATGCCACCATTGTCGTCTTTGATCGAGTAAGTGGTATATCCAATATCACTGGTGACTTGTACAACTGAACATTTGTAACAAGCCTCTTCAATTTCTTTGCTTATGCCAGAAAAAACTCTGTGCGTGTACACTGTTGCCGCATGTTTTTCAATGTCCAATGGTGTCACGCATTTTGGACTAGAAGCCTCACATTCATTGTTCAATTTGTCAATTGCATGTCGTTGTGCCTCCATAGCGCTGTCAAAGTGCATAAAAAATTCAACCAAATTGACTTGAGGGTTTGTGAACCCTCCGAACCAACTATTGGTGCTCTCAGACCTTGAAGTAGTTCGTAGCAACCCGCCCATTGGCACGTCCCTGAAATACGCGGGGATCCAACTTTGCCTAATATCATACATTTTTTTAAACCATGGATGCTCTGTTAATTGAAAATCACACATGATTTCATGCCATTTCTTTTCAAAATCAAACGGCCCATGATATTGGTCCCAAACAACAGAATTTAGCCTCCGCATGAATATTTCATTACTGGACAGTACATGACCTACTTTCGAGCTCACCTTTTCCATTATATGCCACATACATAACCTGTGTCTTGCCTTCTTAAAAACAGCATGGAATGCATTCTTCATTGCAGGATCTTGGTCGGTTATAATGTAGTGTGGCTCTCGACCCATTGCATTCAAAAAACTTTGGAACAACCAAATATATGATTCCTCGTCCTCTTTCAATATTAACCCTGCTGCGAATGTTATACAGCGTCGATGATTATCAATCCAGTGAATGGCGCGAAAACCATTTTGTACACTGAAGACAAGAATAAATTAGTGCCCAGTGCATTTGGTCTTGTCTTATGCAGAACTAAATATATAAATATGCAGAGGAATATTTATATATATGCAGTGTTCAATATATAAATATGCAGGTCTAGCTGTAAGAATGTTTATAATATAGTTGTGCAGCATTTTTATAATATCCATATGTATGTTGCAACATATATATGTAGTAAACAGTGTTATGCATCTCACCTATTTGTGTTGTATGTAGCATCGAACGAGATGACATCACCAAAGACAAAGTATAGTTTTGAATCGACATCTTTGGATCCGCCCGGAGAACAACCTTGTCAGCTGCTCGTTTTCATCAACAGCATAATTGAAGGCCATACCCGGGCATACTTCTTTCTTCTTTAGGAAATTGTTTATTATCATTTGTGCATCAGCGCCGCATATGTAAGCCTTCAAGTCCCTTTTGAAATTTTTGAAATCTATTTGCAATGCACCAACTTGTGAGTTTCTCCAACCATTTGGCTATACGATCTATGAGTTTTTGTTGATCCAATGTTTGCTTTAGTAAGATCCATGATGAATTTCTTGTGTCCAAAACTCAGTTGCTGTTTACTCGAAGAAATTGTCTGTATTGTTCGGATCTCATAGAATGCGTGTGACGCTCCTCGAATTGTTTGATCACGTATGTGTTGGCATTTGTGTGTTGAAATATACATCTTGCACGGCACCCGACACGATCGGATGCTCTTTTCCGGCTTTCTTTAGTTTTACCCCCTTATCGTCTGCACTTAAATTATCTCGAACGCAGTTACTAATATTTTTGTAACCTTCTCACCGCAAACAATGTATCGCACACGTATTGCCTTATTTTTATAAAGATCTAGATGTACTCTACGTATATCAAAACCATTTGGTTGATGCATAGTTCTTATGTAATTGAATACCATCATCTAATGTATTGAATTGCATTCCATTCGAGGTATTTTTCTCTGCTCAATCTCGGGATCCGATTTGGTAGATCCTGGAGATATGACAAGCCTCTGCCTGGGGCTTATATCATCATTGACTGTGGCAAACACAAATATACAATGAAAGTGTTCTATATATGCAATATTACATCTCTTTATATGCACCAAAAACCCAATCCTATATAGCCCCCCCTGTTTTCCCCGCCCCTGACTATGATTAAATTACTCTCACCCACGTATAAACAATAAACACATGATATATATGCAGTGGTACACTGATATCTATACTGCAAAACCATATTACCACAGCTGTCCACGTGTGTAGAGAGTATATATGCAATAAATCATTGCTATTTATGTATCGTAATTATACTATTTATGCATTATAATTTATGTATAGAGCAGTATCCACCAGTATTCGAACTTCATCTTCTTCATTGAAGCTCTTACAGTTTGCGATGAATTTTACATACCTTCAGCTGCTTCTTCATTGAAGCTGAGTTCTTCAACCTCCATTGTTGCAGAATGCCCCGTAGTTTGCGATGATTCTCCAAATGGATTCGATTCCATATTATTTCACTATTTTTATGTGTTCTCGTCTCTTTGAAGCTTTGGCTATGGAGATCGACGTGATTCAGAGATTTTCGTGGTTATGGAAATCGCCGTGATTTTTGAGAGATTTACGTAATTTCCACAATTTGCCGCGAATTATGGTGTGAGAGACTGGAGAAAGAACGTGAGAAGATTGTCTTCCATGTGCAACAGAATAATTGATGTTTATTGACTATATTACCCCTAGCTTAATAAAAGTAAACTATTAATGCTATGTTTATCTATTGAATCTCAGCCATTGTTTAATAATGGTGGATGGATGGGATGAGTCCATTTGTGTCTCACCTATAACAAGTGGCCTCACTGATCCTCCCCTATTATGTAATGTAACATACAAATGAAATTAAAGAAGAAACCCAAATTCTTGCTCCCATTATTCTATATTTCTATAAATAACACTTGTCCAACGGATACCTCTTGTTATACTCCATTTCTCTTATTCACTTGCCACGATTACTATCTATATCCCCAACCGTATACCCTTAACCCTCCCTCCGTCATCATCACCCATCTCGTAATTTCCCTTTTGCTATATCTTCAATGGCAGATCAAGAAGAACCCAGACCAGAACCAACACACCACCACCCTGCCCCCAACAAAATGACCGAAGACGACGAAAAGAAGCTCCGCAGAGAAGAAGAAGAAGGCGCGCCCCATCAGCACGCTACGGCTACCCAGTAGTCAGAAACCGACGTCGAACCCTCTGCGCATTCATCGTCGTCTTCCTAGTCTTGGCCGGCATAACCGCCCTCATACTCTGGTTAGTTTACCGTCCCCACAAGCCCAAATTCCGAGTCGTCAGCGCCGCCGTTTACGAACTGAACGTCACATCTCCCAATCTAATATCCACGACGATGCAGTTCACGGTGGTGACCAGAAACCCCAACAGGCGAGTCTCCTTTTCCTACGACCACTTTTCGGCGATCGTCTCGTACAGGAACCAGGCAATCACGCCGCCGGTGGTTCTGCCGCCTCTGTTTCACGAGACGAAGAGCACGGTGGCTCTGTCGCCGGTGCTGGGAGGGATCACGGTGCCGGTGGCGGCGGAGTTGGTTAACCAGCTGGTGATGGAGGAGGATTATAATGGGGTGGTGGGTCTGAGGCTGGTGCTCACGGGGAGGATGAGATATAAGGCGGGAGCGATAAAAAGTCGGCGTTATGGAGTATATGTGAGGTGCGATTTGTTGGTGGGTTTGAAGAGAGGGTTTGTTGGGCAGTTGCCTCTGCTTGGATCTCCGGCCTGTAGAGTTGATGTATAAATTGAGTTCATTACGACGTCGCAAGGCTTGATTTCATTTTTCTGCTTTTTTTTGGGCACTGGTCACGTGAATTTGATGATCAACTTTGCTTGTAGTTATCTGATTATCCCTTCTATTTGCTCATTAATTATTAGGGTTAATTATAATAAACCTCCTAAACTACGGGTGGGATCTTCTATTGTAAAATAGTGTTTCATCTCTTATTCTACCAAGATCGATGATTGTCACATGTATAAAACCTACCATATTAATTTTGAATCATAAATCAAGCTCAAATTGTGAGTTTTCAATATGGTGGTAGATTTTATACATGTTGCAATTATCCGTGCAGTGCAATAGGAGATGAAACACCATGTTGCAATAGAAGATCTCATCCGCCTAAAATACGCAAGTTTTTGTACTTTGTCCTCTTAATTTTGTGTCATTTTACACTGAAACATATCATTTTTGTACACTTTATCACTCCACAACGGGTATGGCCGGAACACTAAGTTCAGGGTTCCAAAATAAGTTTAGGAGGCAACACAAAAAAAGAAAAACTCACATACTTTAGGAGGGGTATGGTGTGAGGAAATTAAATACTAAGTTTAGGGGTTCCGAAATAAGTTTAGGAAACAAAATGAAAGCAACTCACATACTTTAGGAGGAGTATGAAAGGAGGAAAACACTAAGTTAAGTTTATGAGGCAAAATAAATAAATCAATAAATCAATAAAAACTCGCATAATTTAGGATATAAGGTGTGTCCCCGTGCGTGGTATTATAGCGAAGGCAATTAATAAAAAAATAATTAACATGATCTGATGTGAACATCGAATTAGTGGTTATCGATGATCAATATCATCATTTATGTAACAAGATGTAGTTACTGCGATTTATAAGTGAGGCTCATACACCATGATTTTCCAAACTTCATAATCATGTCACAGACGAAATTTATAAAAAAAAAATTAGAGAAAACAAATGAAAGATGAGCATTGATTTATTGGGCACTTTGTTTTTCTCCATGTAAAACGTGTTTTAGTGTTTACATGTGTGCTTTAAGATGAGACATGCATGGGTGGTGTCTTCTTGCATAAGGATTTAGCTAGAAAGGGAAAAAGAGATTACTTAAGAGGTGGTAATGGGGATTGATTCTTTGCTAGTGTATTGTTGTTGACGCTTGGCTTAATTTTTACGCTAATATTCTCCAATGTTGGCCATCGAATCTGAGTGTTAGTACTTTAGCATTTAACTTTGTTGGCAGTGGGCATTAAGAGAATAAGAATATATTAGGAGGGTCACGTCCAATTCTGTCCGTCCTTCCGTCTAGTTATTTGGATTACTTCAGTTGTATGATCATTATTCAAAGCTTCGATTTATGTTAACAACTCATGAGTCTGATCAGTGTCATTGCTTTGTATTTATTCGTCGAAATCAAATTTATTCGTCGAAATCAAATTTGCTAGCGCAATTACGGTATTCTCCAAACAGTAAACAATGTTGGTCGGGGTAACACAGAAGGTTTGTGTGTCGTGTCAATACATAAAAGTTGTTATTTTCGGTTTTTAGTTTTTTGAAAATTTATTATTACCCAATACTTATGTTATCCTTATGGACAATAAGTGACAAAGTTAGTGATAAACATTAATGTGACTACGTCGTACGGATAATCTTCGTTGTCACTTGCTAGTGAGTGAATCTAGAATAGGAAATTTGAATATGTGAAAGTCATGACCATATATGGCCAATAATTATTGGTAATGTTAGCTTATATATAATTATTCTGTCACTAATTACTCATTGTAAGTATTTATATCCAGTTATCCACTCCAGCTTGTGTTATTATTAAATTTATACAAAAACATTAATTACGAGTAATTATATTTTTACGAACATTTTACTAAAAGAACAAGATTATAGAGAAATTTAATCATGCAAGCGTAGTTTCAGTTTTTAACTTGAACTACTATATCACCCTAATTGTGACTCACACACTGGCGGAGTTGGGGGCAGACTGGGCCTTGACCCACCCCATTTAAATTTATTCTACAGCCTATATATTAAAAAAAATTAAGAGGAAATTACACAAAATACCCTCATTTTTCAAGAAAAAGACAAAAATACCACCCTATTCCAAATCTACCTGACCCGCTCCTATTCTTCCCAAATATACCCGCCCACTTTACGTTTCTATTCAGTTTTTTACCCCCTCCAGTTTCTTAACCTAGGTAAAGCAATTTCTTACTGGTTTGTCATCCTCTTTCCATACTTGATTTTGCGCCCGTTTTTTGCGATTCTTGATTTGTTCGTGGCCACGTTCTCTATTATTGGTTTTGATTTCATTCGCCGAGCTTCATCACTTTATTCATAGGGTTAATTTATTTTTCAAACCTCTAGTATTCGTATTATTTTAATGGCTCCTAAAAACACTCCTAAAAACTCTCCTCATAAGAATTTTGAGAAGTTCTTAGAAGATAGCAGCAGATTCCTCGAAAAAGAGGAAAGTTGAGAAGGTTGTTCTTTGGTTCTATGGATTAAGAAGAGGAAAGTAGAAAACAATTTTGAGGAAGAAGCGGTTCGGATGTTAAATCGCCTTCCAAAGGTGTGAAATCGAATGTCGGTGTTAAAGTTCTTTGGGAAGAAGAAGGTTTCCTTTGAAGAAACCGATGTTCTTTGAGGTATGAGTTTTGTGTATTTTGATTTGTACTCTTTTTGTTTGTTTCGATGTTGTTTCTTATTTGTTTCGTTATGTTTCATTTGTTCTTATATGTATTTAAGTTGAAGTGGTTGTTGATTTTGTGTTTCTTTTATGTTCTTGTTTTGTTTCATTGTTGTTTCTAGGGTTTCAAGTATGTTCTTGACCTGTTGATTCGGTTTCGAGTAAATACGCCTTCTCGTTTGATGTTATTAAGAATATAAAGACCACCTTTAATCGACACCCAACCGAGGCATTTAAGAATACCCATTTTTGATATTTCCTGGAAATGAAAAAAGTTGATTTCAAAAAATCAGCTTGTCCATTCTCTGTTGAACGTCAAGTCGTCCACTCGAAGAAGGGACGAAATTGTTGTGTCTCGTGGGTGGGAAGTTGTTGCGGTTTGGGTTGGGTGAGTTTGCTATTGTGGTAGTTTGAATTGTTTTGGTGTTAGGCCTTCGTTGTGCAGGGGGATGTTCGGAGCTCGGTTATATTTGAAGTATTTTGCTAGTAGGAACAAGTTTAATAGGCGATCAATCGAGGAATGTCTTTTACTCCGTGTTTGGGGTGATGAGCATTTAGACGCCGAATTGGCTTTACTTTATTTTCTCCATTTTTTTTTTTTACTTCTACTAGGTAGTTCTGTCGAGATGCCATTTTTGAGTTGGTTGACAAGGATATGGATGTTTTTGACACATGTCCTTGGGGGAGTGAGTTGTTTGATGTGACGATGCGTGAGTTGAGGCAGCAAATCTTGTACAGAAACAAACTTCAAGGCGAGGAGAATCCTAGTGGGAAGCCTACGAAATTTTATAGAATTCAAGGATTTCTGTTGGCTTTCCGAAATGGTTCTATGAGTCGCCCTGAGGTGTACGGCAAGTTTTGTGCTCGGGTTATTTGTGAGATCCCTAGGATTTTGAACTGGACTTGTTCAAAGTCCGGAAAGACAACAAAGTTCGTCCGTAGACCTTGAGATGAAGATATTCAATCTGTAATTTGAGCAGGCAATATGATTTTACTATTTTTTTTCTTCTTTGTTTTGTTTCATTTATGTTTTAATTGTTTCTTTTATGTTTCGACTTATGATTTTTTTATATTTGGTTGGGTTTGAAGAACTTGTGGCCCCTCGATGATGAGCTTGTGCGTTTGGGCATTCAGACATTCTATGATAAATCAAAGTAAACATTCAGCCCGGTTGCGATGATTTTGTTGTTGGAAGGTTGAAGCGGAAGGGAGGTGTGGGTGGTAGTAGCTTGAATCACACCGTTGACGACATTGCTAGGAACCAAGCGGTTGTTTTCTAAGGATTTTGAGGCTTTTAAGGTTTCAACTTCAAAATTCTTGGAAGAACAATTTGCCATTGTTTTCTCGAACTTGCCGATATTAAGAGAGGAAACTAGAGGTTCTCATACTTTTTTGTTGTTTTTAATTATAAGTATTTTTTTGTTATCTTTCTAGATTTTTCTTGTTGTTTCTTTTTTGTTTCAATATTGTTTATTTGTTGTTTCTGTTCATCACATGGTTGTTGTTTTTATGTAGGTTCGTGGTGTTGTCGATGAAGTTGAGAAGGTTGATGAATCGAGTCTACGAGTGAAACCGATCTAATGGCATGTCATTAGGTTCGGGATCGAGAAGATGCGGATGAGGAAAAACATGGAGAGGATGAGGTTTATGATGGGAATGTGGATGTTCCCATTGGGGAAGCCGGAAAAAGATGATGGCCTGGTGAAGGTGATTTGAGTCTTTGCCGAGAGGGAGTTGCGGCTAGTGGGTTGGTTAGTGCGGAACAAGACATGGATAACGTGGTTGATGAATCGAGGAAGAATGGTAGTGAGATGGAGAATGTGTTTGATGAATCAATCAAGGATCGTGGTGAGGTTGAGAAGGTTGTTGATGAGACGAGCAAGGACGGTGGGGAGGAGCAGAAATTCATTAGTTCTCGGAACTTGACTATCTCACCCTTCTCAAATTGACAATACATTGAACACAAGCCAAGCCGCACCTTTGGGAAGGTGTGTTTAAATTATAGTTTCATTATTTTGACATTCCTTTGCGGACAAGAAGACGTTTTTCTATGTATTTTCGATTTATTTGTTCTTTTTGTTGTTTTTATTTTTGTTGTTTTATATAGTGATTTGTCTATTTTTACATTTCTTTTTGTAGTGATTGTGGAGTTTTTGTTTTTGTTATCTTTGAGTATTTTGTTCTTTGGGAAGAAAATGGATCGAGGCGTTTGAAGCAACAAAATGGTGATGAGGACGACAACGACATTGAAAGCCCCGCCTCCACTCCCTAAGGATTGCGGGAATTGTTGTTACGAAAATCTTGATAATTTGTGTAACCACACGAACAAATTTGTCTTAAGTTTGGTACTTTTAGTAGTATGGGATATTTGGTATTTATAATAGCTTTCCTTGGAGGATTTGGATCGTTATTGGGTGTTTTGATTATCGATTAGATTTTGTTGGTTGTACATTTTTGAACAATTTAACGGGACGAGTTATGAGATGTTTTTCAATTAATGTATTGATATTGCTTGGTTTGGGATTCAAATTATTGTGCGTTTTGCGGTTACGTTTCTTATCGTCTTCATTTGGTAAATGGTTTCGTTGTGCAATAGAAACATATCAAACACATTCGAAACAAACATTTGTTTTGTCATCTTATTGTAAGAAACATGTTTGAAACAACATAGAAACAATTTGCTTTTGATTTTCTATATGTGGAAGTTCGTATCAATTACACATATATTCGTAATAGTAATATTCTACATGAGTCCTATTTTATTATTGGTTGATTCCTACATGTTTTTCTATTATGACCAGGATCCCCACATCTACCATATTTGGTTTTGGCGCTTTTCTCCCAAGTCGCCTTGTGTCTTTTCTTTGGCCTTCCGATTTTGCCTTGCCCCGTGATAGAATCATCATTGTGTTGATTTCTTCTGGAAGGACCCAGGTACCTTCATGTGGGATTGGATACACTGTTTCCAAATAAGCCGCTTACATTGTTTCCTTCATGTAGTATGCCGAAGCAAAGATTGCACAGATCGCATTCAAATCTTTACTACCGCTTAAAGCATGTGGGCAAGGAATTTCATCCATTTGAAACTTGTTGCATGTGCAAGTCCTTTTTCCGTGTCCACAACAAATATCTTCTAAACCGTGACTTTGAAGATAAAGTCATTTGATCGCTTCACCTGAAACATAAATGAAACATATAAGAAACATGTTTGAAACAATGGATCAACTCATGAAATTTTGCATTAAATTACCCTTAAATTTAGTGAAATGGTGTAGTTTTACCCCATATACTCTTCAACTCTTTTTGTCATCCTTGTGAATGTTGATTTTACTTCAATTTGATGTCTGCACGTCCAATCTTGAACTAAAGATCTCAAGTATTCGAGCAAAGTTGTTACCAATAGGTCTCTCCCGGCCACTGTCGCTGCATTCAGTGATTCTCCGATGTTTAACGTCATGACAAAGTATCGTTTGCTCTGACAGTGGATTCGTGTCCATTTCTCGTGAGCCGATGTTGGACAAATAGGGTCTAATTATCTTTGTTTATCTTTGTCAAGTGCGGACATTTACTTTTGGAACTCTTCATTTGTATATGCTTTTGCTCTTGCTATGAACGGATCTCGTATTTATTTGTTTTTCCTTTTGAATTTTGCCTTCAAATTGTTGAGAGATGATACTTGCATGACCGTGAGAGACCTTAGGATATACCGATCGTTAAAATAATATACTTGTGAGGTTTTTGTAAAGTGGAATGTTTTTGAAACTATATGTGAAACATGAAAGAAACCTATAAGAAACAAACGTGAAACATCATATAAAGAAATATTTTACATTTTGTACCTCCTTTATTGTTGTCACAATACTCACGTGTCTGCATGCGAGACTATGCACATCCCTTCCCGAGACCAAAGGTTTGTCTTATCTTTATGAAAAACCACACCAGCTCCCATCATTCTCTTTAATCCATTCATGAAAAAGCCAATGGGAAAATGCTCGTTGCCATCTTGTGTGCGGGCGGACAAACAAAGTCCCCCATAGCTTGCTTTGAGGCGAACCATCAACAACAATAACATGCCTGCAGATCACTCCATCCTTTTATCGATGCACTGATAGCCATGAACAAGAAGAGGAATGTGTCATCCTTCTTTCTTACTATTTCAGTGATCGATCCGGGATTCATTTTTTCCAACGTGTACAAGTAAGTCGGTAGTTTCTGATAAGACTCATCCGGCCTTCCCCTTATTACCTCTAGCGCTTTTTCTTTCGATCTCCACGCCTTTTTGTAGTTGAGACTTATTCCATGCTCGTCTTTCATATCTCTAATTATATATGTTGGCGTGATCTGTTTTCATGTTGTTGAGGTACTTTGATTTGAAAAGGTCCCCAACTATTTTTGTCGTCGTGGCGTGCCTATTGTCACTCATCCTCTTATCGAGCGGACATGTGTGTGTTCTTTCGTGCTCTCTTACTATGAATGTTGTTGTACCGATGTGGGAGATGCTTTCAAATGCCAATTGCAATTTTCATCGATACAGTTTACGTAGTATTTCTTCTTGCACGATCTCTTCACCTTATATTGGAAATGATGTTTCAACGCATAACAAATGAGCTGTTTGATCAATTCCTCCTTGGTATTGTAGACATATCCCTTTTGGAATTGTTCTTCAACATGTGTAATTTCTTGAATTTCCATCGTGTCTTCTTCTCCCACCACATTTCGCTAATGAGGTTTGTATAGTCGATAGAGTCGATCGCGTTTTGGCTGATGTTTTCCTTCAGTGAGCTCTCTATAGACATGCCGCTTTCGTTCCTTCCGTTACATTTCTTTGTGTTGTTATTTCCAAGCTCGGTTTGTTTCTTACTATATATATGCACAAAGGAAACTTCATCCATCCGTTTTTTGCTTTTCACTTCCAGGTAGAATTTGAGATTGTAATCACTTTCAATTCTCAATGGTGGCGAGTCTCTGTCAATTTGTATCTAATCTGCATAAGCTTCTACATCTTTTTGTATTGAACTTGTTGTTCTAAGATTTCCTTAGTGTGTTGAATGTGATGTCCATTGGAATGAGTATTTGTAGGTCCCAAGGGGTGTAAGTGTAAGGTTTAGAAGGGGGGGTTGAATAAACCTTACCAAATTTTTGATTTAGTCCTTTTAAATCTACTGAGTTAATTTACACAATTTGTGTCCTTGAGGGGATCGAATTAGTCACTCAGTAGAGTTAATCTCTCATGACTCGGTGAGTACATTGATGGAGTAACTCATTTGTTGGCTACGATTTGACTCAACGTGGTTTTATTTTCAGCGGAAGACTTAACACCCTTAAGTTTGATTAAGCAAGATATTAGAGCTTGATTTAGTACTTGTAAATTATCAAATGGATAGCAAATTTATCGTGAGATATAAGCAATCAAAAGTGCGGGAATTTAAATCTTTGAAATGTAAATGACACGATAAAGTTTTTATAGAGGTTCGAAGATGGGGTAATTCTTCTACTCCTCTCTTCTCCAACTCTGGAGGAATCCACTAAGTAATGATCAGTTTACAAAGTGGTAGCAGTCCGAGATACAAGTCTTGATCACTGGCCGACTTGATCCTTAGGGACTCGATCGAGACGCCTTGATCACTGGTGGCTTCTCGTGACGACTCGGCTTCTTCACAGGCATTTTTGCTTTGTTACTACTGACTCACTTGCTCAAGCTCTTTGGATTTGATCACGAAGTCCTCCAAAAGCTTAAGACTTGGTTCAACCTGAACCTTTCTACAATCCTTCTTCTGGAATGTAGACCCCTTGTTTTCAAAAGTTTCTCTTCAATCGATTGAAGTTCTCTTTCCTTCACAGGTGAGTGTTGGATTGAAGTACTTGAAATGTAGGCTTGAGGATAGAGATTGTTTCAGTTTTTCTAATGTGCTTGTATATCTCACGTGTGTGTCATCTCCTTCTTCAAACAAACTCCTCGGCCTTTTATAGTGAACTTTCAAAAATTTGCCCGTTGAAGAGATAGGCTTATTTTTGAAAGTCACTTTGCGATCGTTGGCTTAGTTCTTGGAATTGTTTGTTTCTCGTATGAATTGTTGTTTCACCTTTTGAGTTCGACACGGTGTAGTGCTTCCCATTGGTTCATTCCTTTTGCACGCTTCGAGGGACTGAGCACTCCAAGAAAGGTGGTATGGAGATATTACTTGTTTAAGTAAATCTCTTGATTTTCGGCAACGGTTCTTTTACGATTATCTCGACTTGATTGCATTTCCTTGCTTTCCCAGGTGACTTAGAGTCGACTTCCAATCATTGGATGACTCTTTCTGTCACTTCAACTTGAGACTTGGCTTTTCTTGAGTTGACTTGACGATGCTCCACACCGCTGCATCTCACTGCTTCTTGATAGAGTTCCCGTCTACTCTTCTTTGCCATACTCAGTTGTCTCTCAGCCAGAGTCTTCCTTCCAGTCTTGATTGTCTTCTTGCATGTTAGGGCGTAGGCCGACTTAACTCGGCTTGGCCACTCTATTCATTACAAAGCATTTTACAACAAGAATGGGGTGCCAACTTTCTATTCTAAGTTTTACATGGCATTCATCAAAATCTAAACAATAAAATTCCTAACAATTTCCCCCTTTTTGATGATGCCAAAACTTAAATCATTCAAAGATGCAAACAAAGAATGATACATACTGAGATAGTGTATTGACATAGAATGTATCTTGAGAATCAATTCTTTTTATTGATCATATCATTCTTGTACTTAACACAATTTACAAGGTGTATCGAGTATATAATTGTCTTCACAAAAGATAAAAAAAAATTTATAGCTTTATTACGAGAAGACTTACATTGTATGTATTTACATGATAAAATACACGAAGGGTTGACAAAGACACTTCATCTCCTTGTCTCCTTCTTTCATCTTGATCAAAGATCTTCTTCTCTTCTCCTCTTTTTCTCGTCACCGCTTTCTTCTTTTTTTCTTCTCATATGCCTTCCTGGCGACTTCATCTTTTTCTTATTCTTTTCCCTCTCTCCCGCCATAGCTGAGTTTGTCTCTTGTTTTCTTCTTCTATTCTTTGTGCATACTCGGCGTTAGTTTTAGCCACTTTTAAATTTGCCACTTGGTCAAGCCCGGTGATAGATCCCTCATTTCTTTCCTGGATCCACGTATTCAATGTTTTTGGGCGAGGCCAGGTCTGAAGCTTCTTCCTCCACTCATCGCTTCTTCATCTCTACGGGCGTATCTTTGTCGGGTCTTCTTCTTCCCGGTGGTGAGTAGCGAGTGACCAGGTGAGTGAGTGACCAGTCTGACCGCTGTCACTTCGCCTTTTCTTCACATAGCGTGAGACCCTTTTCCCAAGATACAAGTCCCAAGCTTGAGCCATGGACATATTTGCAAAATATCCTTGATTCGAGCGTTTTGAATTCGTCAAGCGATCGCGGCTCGTCCCTAAGCATTCGAAATGGCATACGTGTCTCGTCTCTTGGAATGCCTCCATGTTCTTTCAAGATGTTCATCACCCTGGCATCCATTCTTCCTTCCACTTCCTTCATCCCCGCTTCAATTGCTTTTCTCTTTCACCATAGATACAAACAGAGTGTTGGAGTGGCAGTCACTGAGGGAGTTTCTCCGCTTATAATGTCACCAGGTGTGAGGACCTTGTTGGGGAGTTTGTGCAATCATCAATGTTACATCTCCGCCGATCCTTCCCCTCAACAAGCTTTCCTTTCTTCTGTTTCAAGACTTCCTCGGTGATTTTCCTTCTCGGATGTTCCCTTCTCATTGCTCCTTTCTTTTCGACATTTTCTTTGCTTTAAGGTATTCCTCTTTCCCCTTTTGGCATCATCAAAGGATAGAGGAACCCCTGGAACATCTTTGGCAAGCATGAAGTCGAGTCTTCGATGGTTGAATTACGCTTCAAGTCTGCTGCGTTGTATGCGACCACGAATTGCATCGAGTAGCGTTGGATTCTCTTGAAATCGGCTTCATCTCGGCCATGAGAAGGCTGAATTTTCTAGTCATGTGTTCTTCCAAACGTATATCATTTGCATTTCGCTCACGCAGCGACTTGATCTCGGCAGTGTGAGCTTCATGCATATGCTCAATGTGTTCTCTCGGCTTTGTTTTTGCATCAAAGATTTTCGACTCTCCATACCGGCAGACTTGTTGAACAATGTTCAAGTATCGCACTGTTCCACTCGCATTGTTTTCTTTGTTGCCACCATTCCTTATATCGATTGTTATGCCTCTCAAATCACCAAAGGAGGCATCTCTGTTGTCCAGCATGTCCAAAGAGGCTGATGCCTCTCCATCCGTTCAACTTCAAAGAAAGAGTGCCTTGAACACTTCTCGAACTTCGGTGATTCTTCATTGCGGTGATGACCATACTGAGATCGAAGTCATAATTTGGAACAATGGTGTCATTGGAAGAACAGGAGTGGTTTGTAATAGCGTGCTTGTTCATTTCGACTCTTCGTGGAGTTCTCGTATCTCCGGTGAGAAAGGGAAAGATTCAACAAAAGATTCATCACCGTGGCAGGACCGGGATCTTCGATGATGAGCGGTGCGCGTGAAGTTCTTTTGGGAATCGATCTGCTGCAGACTTGAGGAGCCTCGTGCGGTGGTCTCTTGTTGGTGGGTTTTGTTGTAAAGTAGACCATTGAAACTGTTTTGAGCCTCATTTTCTTAAACTTCGTTGGTCTCTTTGGTTTTTCTATTTCGAAGATCGGTCCTCGGCCTTATCGGTGGCGTCATCGGACGATGATGAGATTTCAATGGTGGCTCATCATCAAAGTTAAAAGTTTGACGAGTAGTCTTGGGATCGGACTTGCTCGTTCTGGAACATCCGCATGGTGAAGTCTTTTGGATTTGTCATGGGGATGACTCGGCCTTCTTCCTCGCCTTCGATCCCGAGGAAAAGTGACATCGGGGGTTGTCCTGGGAATCATGAAGTGCACCTGATCTCCTTCTCGGATGGGTCGATGATTGTAGGAGGGATGTTCTCTGCATGACCTCTTTACCCCAGGGAAGTCTCAACCTCCCGTGGGCCTTCATTACCTCCAGCGGTCTCTCTTCTGCAAGGCTAGTCCTCCTTTCGTGATGTCGGTGTCTTAGGGTCTTCTCTGATGGCATCCATTGGAGTCTCAACCCCATGGATTGCACTTTCATCGCCAGTGTTAACTCCGGGGATGTTCCTTCCCGTGCCTCGACCGCATCGATAGCGTCATTAGCCTTCATAGCGATTGGCACTCACCGAGACAGTCTCCTTAATGTCCGAGCTTCGTTGATGGCAACTTGCTTGTTTCTTCTTGTGATTGTAATTTCTCTTCTTCGCCTCCTTGCTTCTTTGTGGAGTCATCTGCAAAGCATCCTCCGACCTTGCTTTGCGGTGGAGGAGTTTCCCCTCGGTGGCGCACCGGTGAGTGACTTGATTGGGGTCACTCGTCTCCAAACTCCCTACTGTTTCGATTGAAGGTTCGGCCGTTGGGGCAGGTGTAAAGCACACCTTCAATAGGGGTTGGCTCGTTTGGGGTCCCCACTATCCCGGTTTCATCGCCAATTCCTTATTGCTTCTTCCGAGTGAGTGGGGAAGTGGTAGCAAAGAACATCGGTGGCTATTTTCTTTGAACCACTCCCATTGGATCGATTTCGGTGTGTTCGGAGGACTCTCTGGTCCCTCCATTAGGCTTTGCTCGTGAAGGATTCTTGATTCATGCAATGCTTCTTTGCATTTGCAACTCTTCTTGGCGCGGCGTGCATTCTGGTTCTTCGTCACTTTCGGAGAAGACATCAAGAAGAGGATGTGTGTTCAGAGTCGGGAGATATGACGGATGCTTGCCTTCTCACGTGCCGGCTTAACCCCGACTTTGCTTTGCTCTCTCTCTCGTCCTTGTAGATTTGCGGGATGTCTAAGCGATTGTCCTCATCAAGTCTTTGGGAGCACGATAGTTAGTCAAGGAAATTTAGCGATTCCTCTTCTTCTTCTATGAACTCGGTCGTTGGAACTGTTCCTTGACTTGCTCAACTTCCATTTTCTCCACTCACTCAGACGCTTTTGGATGTCCGGGTAAGGTGGAGATAGGATCATTACATCACTATCCGCTTGAGTGGTTCTTCTTGCTTGGTGTGTGAGCTACTTTGTGTCTTGGGTTGCCGACGCTTTCTTCGCGCCAGATTTGAGACTTGGCTATTTCATCAACTACATCCGGAGACTCTACTTCTCCAGTAGTCTCCGGTATTTGTGCTAGGCCGAGTAATCGACTCGGTTGGTTTCTCTGTTCGGATCCTTGACGAGTCTTCTTCGTCTCCTGGTTTGTACTGGGAATTTTAGTTCGGGCGATGTCCTCTCGAGTGGGGAAGCGGGGTCTTTGGTGTTTGTTTACGAGGAGGCGCCGTCTTGGCTTGTCAGTTCTCCTCCTTTTGACGATCGGAGAAGGTATTTGTGAGTCCTTCTCGGCCGCTGCGCAGGGGCGGGTGACGTTTCTTGGGGCGGTGACTCTCTTGCTGGGCGGGAGCATGTTTGTTTTCTTTCTTTGCAGGGGCAATCTTCTTCTTGGCATTAGGGTAGCTTTCTTTCTTTGGAGAGGAAGCATTTGTATCTTGGTGGTGATTCCCCTCACAGTGTCGCTCTCTTGGCGTAAGCTCTCTTCATGCGCCGAGAGAGGTTTGCTCGAACATCCTCTTGTTAACATGGAAAGCCTTCCCATGTCTGCAGAGGACTCCTTTCACCTCCAATAGCCGGCCAATCACAGGCCATATCCTAAGGGATCCTCCAAATGAACCATCTTCTTTGAAGGACTTGTTCCCCACGTTGCAGCGTCTGTTGTAGACAAACTCATTTGATTGATCTTCTTTTCTTCGATGATTGCGGCCATTACAATCGGCCGCCTTTGTGATTGGTCAAAAGTGCCAAATTTGATGTCGATACATTTGGCAACTATGTCCAACAACTTGTGATAATCCTCCTTGGCAATGATCTCTTGTTTTTTGTGTAAATTATTTTATCAAAGAAAGTCGGGACTTGGCTATTTCTTTCAGCGTCGGCCCAAGTTTACATCGGCTTCTTTGATCTCGGATGCTCCTTCTTGGTAGTAAGCAATATTGACCAAATCTTGGCGGTGATAATAATACTTGCTTTCCGTGAAGATGACTTGACTCCTTCATCGTGAATCTCGGCATTCACGTAGAATTATGCGACCTCCTCCACATAGGTCATCGGATATTCTAACGTTAGAAAGCTGTTTTAGCCAGGGACGTTTCCAACTTCTCGGCAATTTTCTTCACCAGGGTGTCGTCGGACCCCTCGCTTCAACATTTCAAGTCGAAATCCACCGTCGAACCGGTGTGGATTTGCTTTCCTAACTTGGTAAAGTCATAAGTTGGTGCCATTTCTCAGGATTATATCAAGAAAAATCTCAGAAATTGATTTGAAAGTTGATAGGGTTTCGAGAGTATTTTGCCTTTGCTTTTGAGAGAAAGAGATGAACAGTTTTAGAAGTGTGAGAGAGAAACGGACGAAAATGGTTTAAATATGGTTTATGAAAGGGCGTGCAGATGGTTTTGAATTGTGATCGAAATCAACGGCTTGGATTTCGCACGCCTATTGAGCATTTCATGTCTCGTATTTAATGCGGTGACATTTATATCCAATCATAAGCTTGGTGTGCGACTTTTATGTACGTACACATCATCATTATCTTTGATGTGTTCCTTAAAACATTCCGCTAAGTCAAAAACGTTTTTTTTGTCACTTTGCTCATAAGTTATTCAGCTTATCTCTTAGCCGATTTAACTCTACTCCTCAGATTCTCTTAGTGACTCACTATCACTTGGTGTAGTGTCTTTCCGATCTGGTGATTTCTTCGATTTCATGTTTTCAGCTCTTTTTCACTCCTTTTTTCGTTTCTAATTCTCTTCTTTGATTCGTCCGAGTGTCACTCAGCTCAATTAACCCCAACTCATGCTTGAGTTCTTCAAATCTTGACTCACATAATGGTTTTGTGAAGATGTCACTAGTTGTTTATCGGTTGAGATGTATTCCAAGATAATGTCCTTCTTTTCAACATGATCTCTTATGAAATGATATCTCGACATCAATATGTTTTGTTCTTGAGTGCAACACAGATTTTGAGTGATTGCAATGGCACTTGTGTTATCACACATGATTGGAATTTCTTTTCTTCAACTTCATAGTCTCTCATTCTTTGTCTCATCCATAGGACTTTGGCTGTTTTGCCAGCAGCTATGTATTCGCCTCATTGTAGAGGTGGCTATTGAGTTTTGCTTTTTGCTAAACCAGAAATTAGTCTTTCCTAAAGCATTTGACATGTGCCACGAAGTGCTCTTCTGTCCACTCGCATCCAAAGATAGTCGTAATCGAATAGCCAATTAGCTTGAATCCACCTTCCTTTGGATACCATAGCCTACTTCTTGGCTTCCTTTCAAGTATCTCAATATTCTCTTACTGCTCTTGTCATATGGCTCTCTTTTTGGAGTAGATTGAAATCTTGCACATACACCTCTTTGCAAAGGTGATGTCCGGCCGCTTGCTGTCCGGATAGAGCAATGATCCAATAAGTGCTCTCAGTATCTTGTTTGATCTACAGGCTTGCCATCCGCATCCATGTCCATTTTGGTGATGTGTTCATTGGTATTTTTACTGAGAAGACTTCTCCTCCATACCAAACATATTCATTAAATCTCTGGTATATTTTGTTTGACTTATGAAGGTTCCATCCTTCAAATTGTTTTACTTGGAGTCCAAGGAAGAATGTCGAACTCTCCCATCATGCTCATTTCAAATTTACTTTGCATGAGGTTGGAGAATTTTTCACATGACTCTTTGTTAGTGGATCCAAAAATGATGTCATCCACATATATTTGAACAAGCAAAGATACTCTTCTTGTCTTGAATTCTGAAAAGTGTTCTATCTACTTTTCCTTTTGTGAATCCATTTTCAGTTAGGAATTGTGACAGGGTGTCATACCATGCTCTGGGTGCCTGTTTCAATCCATACAGGGCTTTCTTGAGTTTGTATACCTTGTCTCCAAGAGTCTTCTGCTCAAATCCTGGAGGTTGTTCAACATACACTTCTTCTTCCAATAAACCATTTAGGAATGCACTTTTTACATCCATTTGATATACAATGAAATTCTTGTGAGCTGCATAGGCAAGAAACATCCTTATAGCTTCCAATCTTGCTACAGGGGCAAATGTTTCATCAAAATCTATCCCTTCTTCTTGGCAATATCCTTTGGCTACCAGTCTTGCTTTGTTTCTTACCACAGAGCCTTCTGTAAGTCAAGCGGCTACGATAATCTAGAGGGGGTGAATAGATTATCTCCATCTTTTCGATTTTACCCTTTTTTGAACCAAATGCTCAAAGACAATAATAAAGGTGCGGAATGTAAACAACACACGACGATTTAAAGAGGTTCAACCCACCTAGGGCCTAATCCTCTACCACCCCAAAGATATCAGGGATGGATTTCGAAAAGAGAAAAAGATTTTATTAATAATTACCAAAATTATTACAACAAAATCTTACACCAACACCTTGAAGAGCACCACACTCTTCTTCAACACCACCTTTGAGATTACCACAATCTCACTTGAAGATTACCACAATCTCCAAACGGCACCTTGTGAAGATTACCACAATCTTCACCTCGAAGAGCACCACACTCTTCAACACCTCAACAAGAAGATTACCACAATCTCCTTACACCTAACACCTAGTTCACCCAAGTGTGTTCTTACCACAAGAACACTCACAAGGATATCTTGTGTTTGAATGGCGACCACAAATTCAAGATTACAACTCGATAATGAATAATACAATTGAGTGCAAGTGTAATCAAGAATAGCCTAGACCTCAAGAATGTGAAAGTGAATAGCTAGGCAAATTACAACAAGAAATAAGACAATGTAAGAACAAGTGTATTCTTGAGTGTATCTTGTTGTGTTGTAGTTTTTCTCTTATCGTGTTGCTTCAATTCTTCCTCTATTTATAGAAGATGTCTTGTACATGATAGGCTCCTCTTGGGGACATGAATTACGTAAAAAATTGCAAGACAATTGAAGAAAAGAGTGTTAGAAATCAATCCCACAAATTAAGGAAAAGATGTCTCTTTGACAACGGTTACATTTTTTTGTCAAACTCAAGGCGGCACGGTCGCGTGCAAATAGCGTTGGAAAATGAAAAACACATTTACACAGGCGGCCGGTCGACGGGGGTCCGCCGGGTCGACCCTATGTCCGGCCCGGTCGAGCGAGAACCAAAAAACGAGTCCGAGAAAGTTCGCTTTGAGAAAATGCTCCCAGTACGGTCACCCGCCGGCCGATCGGCGGTCGACCGCACGATCGACGCCCGTCGCCGGTCGACTACACCGGTCTACCACCCGTTGACCGGTCAACCAACCTTTTTCAAGCAAATAGCTTATTCACTGTTTTTCACAATTTTGGTGGGATGCCTATAGGGCGACCGATTGGCCTCAAAACAAAAGTATTGTCCAATTTTATATCGAAAATAAACTTCAAGAAATACTCCAAAAAATAGTAAAAATATTTTAGACCGATCGGGAGTATTAGGACAATATTTTAGAACCATTGTTTTGGTGTAAAAACACATTAACACAAAATCATCAAAAGTGTTGTCCAATTTATATCGAAAAAAAAACTTGTAGAAATACTAGGAAAATATTAAAACCATTTTAAATCATTTAGGAGTATTTGGACAACCTTTAAAAACATTATTTTGGTATAAAAACAAAATCATCAAAATCATGATAAAACCATTTATCAAACAATCTCCCCCTTTTTGATGATTACAAACCAAAACAATTTTAACGAGGTCGATTTTGAAAACAAAACAATTTTGGGTTAAAGAGAACTATCCGTTGTGAGCGACAATATTCCATGCAATAAAAACACAAGGATGGGAGTAGATATATTCAAACACATATAACAAATGCTTCCCTATCAACATGCACAACAAGAGTTATGTAAAAACAATCAACACAAGCTAAAAGCTTTAGCTTTTACATATTGATCTTAAGTACAAGAGCTTTATAAGCTCCCCCTGTCAACAAAACATCATTAGACAAGAATATGAGTCCATACTTCAACAACTGGACTAAATAATCCACAACTTATGACTTTTAGGAAGTCATAGCTTATAGCTTCTTTTGTTTAGCTTAACTTAGCTTTTATGAGCTAATGAGCTTATAAGCTCTTTCTCCCCTTTGGAATCATCAAAAAGAATGTTAGCACGATAAAAACATCATATAATCATATCAAAGTGCGCAACTAAACCGATGTATCGAGCTATTTGAACAATGAAGCTTATAGGCCAAATGGGAGGGAAAAGTCGAATCATACGACTTGAAGAAGCTTATGAAAACTCATTTGATAAGCAAAACATGATCTCTATAAATATATAAGACTTTTGAAATCGAGAGAATCATGTAGGTGATGAATTTTTCATTGAAACATTTTATCGAACACTTGGCAAGGCCAAAAATTGAAAAAGATATATATAGCCCTTGTAAATAAAATCAAGCCAAGTTTTTCATCACCAAATGCAATTTAACAAATATCATTCATCAACAATCAATAAGCTCATCACAAATATATACGAATTGCATCAAGAAAAATACATATAAGCCACAAACTCAAGGGTTCAACCCAATTGAGCTAAAGAGAGTGAAATTCTTACCATTTAATCGGTAAAGATGAGCATCAATGATGATAACCGAGCTAGGTAATCCCCAAAATATATAATTCATGCATCAAAACTCATTTGGAGTGAGTTGTGTGTGAAATTTGCAAAGGGGACGAAAAATGGCAAAAATGGGTTAAAATGACTAAGGCATGAGACAGAATGGTTTTAATCCAAAATTTTGCTCAGGACGACCGGTCGTGGTTGAGGGCGACCGGTCGACGTTGAGGGCGACGGTTGCCCTCAACCTTATCGCCCTTTGTCTTGCGATTTTAATAAAATCCGAATTTTCAACCAAAAAAAAACCGATTTTTATTTTAAGTTTTAAAAACGTGCAAAATGCAAAAGACCTCATTCAATATACATTATGTCATAATCAAGCTCGAAATGAGGTAAAATACTCGGCGGTTAAGAAAAAAATCCGCGAGTTATCCTTGAGACGGAATTAAACACATCTCAAGTTTTTTTGTTAAAAACGCAATCCCTTAGAAAGTTTTTGAATCTCAATATATTTAGTTCGATTATGACAAACTATATTTTGAATAATTTTCTTTGGACTTGTTATCCCGAAAAATAAGAACGTTTTAAAGCTTTGGATAAACAAGTCATAAGAAGAAGTGCCTTACAAATATTTGAACATTTCTTTTAACGGCACTTTAATGAGATTCGTTGGGATAGTTTTTGAAGTCGAGCATATAGACATAAGGCATATGGAATGTCGGGTCTATAGGAATAATATAAGAAAACATACCTCGAATTTGTTTGTCAACCGACATGCCTTTCTCAACCTTTTGTCAATTTCTTCATTGGTAGCCATAGAGTTTGAGATGATTCTTCCTTCTTCAATGCCTAACTCCTTCAAGAGTTCTTTTGAAATATAACCATCTACTTGGCATTGATTAACTTTCCAATGATTAAATTGAGCTCTCCCATCATGTGATACCATGTTCATCTCAAGTTCACCTACATCAACTTAGGAGAATATCTTGCACAAAATATCCATTAGTAGCACCAAAAATATTCTCATAAATATGCACAAGCAAACAATCTTGCCCTTTTTCAAAAAACAAGGAGAGTAGTATCAACTTTACCTTTTGTAAAATCATTTTAGCAAAAATAGCTAAGTCTATCATATCATACATGGGGTACTTGTTTGAAACCATACAAGGCCTTTTACAAATATCATTTGGCCTAGAAACATTTAAACCCGATAGACTTCTACTTGAATAAAACCATTTAGAAAATTGGATTCAACATCCATTTGGTAAAGCTTGAAATTTTCTTAAAGCAAGAATGGGCAAGTAAAATGCAAATAGCTACTAAATGTGCTATGAGTGCAAATGTTACATCAAAATCAATTACCTTCTTATAGAAAATACCTTCGAGCTACTAACCTCGCCTTAGTTCGACCAATGTTGCCTTGGTCATCGAGTTTGTTCCGGAGTGCCCATTTTGCATTTATAATCGTTTGTGATGAAAGACATGGCATCATCTTCCAAGTATCATTTCCTTTTTAGCTCCTCTTGCAATTCTAAAAACCAATCTTCATCTTGAAGCATCAATTGAGGAATTTGTCTTCTTCATCACTATTGGGCATCCAAATGATCTAAGGTGTTCATAATAGAACATTTACATCCAAATATTTGGAGTATTTTCTTTTCTACACAACTCAACAAACTCATTAAAGGCATTTCTTATATAAGCAAGAAAAATAGCCCAAGTGTAATAACATGCCTCAATTGTCAACCACAAAATATCTTGCAAAAAGAGCATAGTAGTAAGAGACACTATATATATATAGACCATGAAGCAAGAAACACATACTTGGCATTTAGAATATCATCAAGAATCTAATAAATCATGCAAGTTCAAATAAGCTTAAGAAAGCTATAAAAGGTCTCTTTTGAAATTTGAAAATCCGATAGCATATAGTTGAGACCTTATTTAAAAAAGTATTTGAACAAGAGTTGACAAAGCAAATATGTGCAATCAAATATCGAATAGTGCCTTTCAAAAGAAATCTAAAAATCCTCTTAATAGCACTTGTATGAAATACTATGAAAAACAAGCACATAGGCACATGGCAATACATATATCGAGTCTATAAGAGTAAGAATAACACAAGTAAACGTACCTCGATAATTTATGCCTTTTTTTTTTTTTGACAAATAGTGACGTAAATGGGCATTTGTGAAAATATGTAAATCCTACACAATACTTAAAACAAATCTAGCACAAATCATAATGATAAAAGTGTAGGCTAAGAGATATCGCAAGTAAGCTCATGCCATAAATATCCATAGGAGATGATAACACACTCTAGTCTACAAAAATGCACATGAGTTTTAAAAACATCATATAAGGTCTTCTTTTTCAAAAAAAATTTTCAAAGCACAAATATATATATTGAAGACCTTAATTAAAAAAATAAATACTTGAAAACTCATTTGCAATATAGGCACAAATAAAAACATGCATACTAACTAGATAAAATGCATATTTTAAATGGGAGATACGGTTTACCAATTACGCGTTTCCATGGGTTGTGCCGTTCCCATTGTTGATGATATCTTCCCCATGAGAAGTCACTTCGTTGATGATGGTTTCTTTGATCACTCCATTTCCAAGGTTGGTTACCTTCCCATTGTTGATGGTTTCTTCTTCTTTGAAAATCATCTTGTTGATGATGTCTTTGCCATTTCCAAGGATTGTGTTCTTCCCATTTTTGATTATACGCTCTTCTTGAAATTGGCTTTGTTGAGAATAGTTTCTCCTTCTTTGATCAAATGAAACGTTCATTTGATGTTTTCTTGGTGGCATGAATTTTCTCCGATTATTACTTCACGGTACCTAATAACACATTGTTTTGTGGTACCCTTATGTGTTTGGGTCCTTTGGGATTAGTCTTGAGACTTTTAGGTCTCCAACAATAATTGGAGCTATTTCTAGCCCGACAAGTATTTACCGTATGACCCTTTTTACCGCAATAAAAGCATGTAATAATTCTAGGAGCATAATGACCAACGTGCTTAGAGACTTGATTCTTTTTCATGTGATTGACACCCTTAGGCTTATGATCAAGTTCTAGTTTTGAATTATCACAACAATCAACAATATTGGTCATCTTATCGGTACTTTTCAAGTTGGATTTAGATAAATCATTTTTCAAGCAATTTATATCCTCAACAAGAGTACTATTTTCTTTCTCAAGGTTTCTAACCTTGTCAAGAGTGGTGGTGTGAGCACATGATAGTGATTCATAGGAAGTAAATAAACTATCCTTATCATTCTTTAAAACAATGAATTCCTTTTTCAAATTTTTGTATTTAACAAGTAAGTTTTGGAATTCATCTTGTAGCTCATCATAATCATTTTGCAAGTCACTATATTCATTTTGCAATTCATTGTCATAAGAAGTAGAGGGTTTAGAACTTACCTCGTTTTCTTCTTCGATGCCCATGAGGCATTGTTCAACTTGTTCATCATGGGAGGTTGTAGAAGGTTTATCCCATGTTGTTGAATTTGATGTTGTATCCATTTGTGAAGTAGATGCTTTTGAGTTGCTCATTTCATTTGCATATACTTCATAGATGGCTTCTAATTTTTGCCATACTTCATGTGCCGATCGAATACCTACAACATGATCAAATTCCAAAGTGGTAAGTGAACAATGTAAAATATTAAGAGCTTTACCATTTAAGGAGATGATTTTCTTCTCTTCATCATTGAGCTTTTGAAGCCTTTTTGAGGTGTGTGGTGTATCTTTTCGGAATGGATTCTCCATTGATGACGGTGTTCCAAATATCGAACCCGCAACCTTGTAAATAGCATTCCATTCTTTCTTTCCAAAATATAAAAATTTTGGAATCAAACCGAGGTGGCTTGGTGGTGGAGGTCCGGAAAGTTGAGCGTTCGTAGCCGACGATCGTTTCTCTTCACTCGCAATGTGAAACGAGCTTGCCAAAGAGTTTGGCTTTGATACCACTTGTAAGTCCAGCGGCTACGATAATCTAGAGGGGGTGAATAGATTATCTCCATCTTTTCGATTTTACCCTTTTTCGAACCAAATGCTCAAAGACAATAATAAAGGTGCGGAATGTAAACAACACACGACGATTTAAAGAGGTTCAACCCACCTAGGGCCTAATCCTCTACCACCCCAAGATATCCAGGGATGGATTTCGAAAAGAGAAAAGATTTTATTAATAATTACCAAAATTATTACAACAAAATCTTACACCAACACCTTGAAGAGCACCACACTCTTCTTCAACACCACCTTTGAGATTACCACAATCTCACTTGAAGATTACCACAATCTCCAACGGCACCTTGTGAAGATTACCACAATCTTCACCTCAAGAGCACCACACTCTTCAACACCTCAACAAGAAGATTACCACAATCTCCTTACACCTAACACCTAGTTCACCCAGTGTGTTCTTACCACAAGAACACTCACAAGGATATCTTGTGTTTGAATGACGACCACAAATTCAAGATTACAACTCGATAATGAATAATACAATTGAGTGCAAGTGTAATCAAGAATAGCCTAGACCTCAAGAATGTGAAAGTGAATAGCTAGGCAAATTACAACAAGAAATAAGACAATGTAAGAACAAGTGTATTCTTGAGTGTATCTTGTTGTGTTGTAGTTTTCTCTCTTATCGTGTTGCTTCAATTCTTCCTCTATTTATAGAAGATGTCTTGTACATGATAGGCTCCTCTTGGGGACATGAATTCTGTAAAAAATTGCAAGACAATTGAAGAAAAGAGTCGTTAGAAATCAATCCCACAAATTAAGGAAAAGATGTCTGTTTGCACAACGGTTACATTTTTTTGTCAAACTCAAGCGGCACGGTCGCGACAAATAGACGCGTTGGAAAATGAAAAACACATTTACACAGGCGGCCCGTCGACGGTCCGTCCGGTCGACCTATGTCCGGCCGGTCGAGCGAGAACCAAAAAACGAGTCGAAAGTTGTTTTGAGAAAATGCTCCCAGTGCACGGTCAGCCGACCGGTCGACCGTCACGCCGACGACGCCGACCGACACGCGCATTCGACCACACCGGTCTACCACCCTGTTGACCTGGCCAACCAACCTTTTTTCAGCAAATAGCTTATTCACTGCTTTTTCACAATTTTCAGTACGGATGCCCTATAGGCGACCGATTGGCCTCAAAACAAAAGTATTGTCCAATTTTATATCGAAAATAAACTTCAAGAAATACTCAAAAAATAGTAAAAATATTTTAGACCGATCGGGAGTATTAGGACAATATTTTAGAACCATTGTTTTGGTGTAAAAACACATTAACACAAAATCATCAAAAGTGTTGTCCAATTTATATCGAAAAAAACTTGTAGAAATACTCCGGAAAATATTAAAACCATTTTAAATCATTTAGGAGTATTTGGACAACCTTTAAAAACATTGTTTTGGTATAAAAACAAAATCATCAAAATCATGATAAAACCATTTATCAAACACCTTCCTCGTTCATCTTATTTCGAATACCCATTTGGTTCCAATAACATTTTGATGTATGGGTCTTTGCACTAATTCCCATACTTTATTTCTCTCAAACCGATTGACTCTTCTTCTTGCATAGCTTGAATCCAATGTGTGTCGTCCAATGCTTGTGACACATCTTTGGGCTCTATTTGCGAAATGAAGCATGTGAACATTGCTTCTTGTTGAGTTCGATCTTGTCTTGACACCTTCTCTTATATCTCCAATGACAAGTTCTCGTGGATGGTCTCTCACCATCTTACGTCAGGTTGGAGTAAGTTAGTGGATTCGGTCGACTTGCGGTGTGTTCTGTGTTGCCGTGGGTGGCTCTCTCGTGGTCACTTTGGGCTGCATTTTCCAAACGCTTTTGAGATTCGGCTATCTCATCTTCATCCGAATTGATAATCCCAAACGAGGCCTTCAAAGATAGGGACTCTTCTCGTATGTTTGGGTGATTCACCTTATCAAATTTGACTCTTCAATGTCTTCTCCATTTACATTCGCTCATCGAATACTACATGAATGGATTCTTCCGCAACCATAGTTCTTTTGTTGAGTACTCTGTAGGCTTTGCTTTCATCCGAGTATCCTAAGATACCTCATCGAACTTTAGCATCAAAAGCTTTTAGGTTGTCTTTGCCATTGTTGTGGATGAAGCATTTACATCCAAATATTCTCAAATATGCAACATTTGGTTTTCTTCAAATCCGGATCTCATAGGGAGTCTTTGTCATTTTCTATTTATCATACATCCGCTTTGGGTGTAGCAAGTGTGTTGATTGTTTCACCAAAATCTTTTTGGTAACCCCGCTTGACTAACATGGTCCTCACGCCGCTTCTTTGAGGGTTCTATTCCTTCTTTCGCAACTCCATTCTCTTTGTGGAGTTCTTCTTCGCCGATAGTTCATGACCAATACCATTCTCAATACAAAGATCGAGTTATTATTCCATTGACAAACCGGTTCCTCTATCCGATCTTATTTTGATAATGGTTTGACTCTTCTCATTTTGAATCCTCTTCATCATTTGTGGTAGTTTTTGTAGGGTTTCTTTCTTCTTGCACATGAATATTGTCCATGTATATCTTGAGTAGTCATCTACTACCACCAAGGTGTATTTCTTTCCACTTATGTTGGTGGTTCCCTTTGGGCCAAATAGATCCATATAAGCGTGATGCAATATTCTTGTTGAGGATGGGCATGTCTTTTCTTTGAATGACGACTTGATTTGTTTTCCTTCGACATGCATCACATATACTCTCCTTCTTGTATCTCGAGTCCGAAGTCCTTCTACAAGATGACTTCTTGCCCTTGTTAATTGTTTTGAAATTCAGTGACTCAGCTTTTTGTGCCACAACCAACTTGATTCACTCTTTTTGCTAGAGACAAAAGTCTTTGGGTGTTGCGATTGACCAATCCACTACATACATATTTTTCTGTCTATATCCTTGCAAAGACCACTTCATTTGTTTCAATTTCTTTGATTTGGCATATACCCATGTTGAATCCAAAATTGTAGCCCTTGTCACAGAGCCGATCGATACTCGATAAGTTGAAGTTGAGTCCTTCAACATATGCAACATCTGTGATTTCTAATCCATTCCTCTTGATGGATCCAATGCCTCTTATTTCACCAGGAGCTTCATTTCCTCCAAATATGACTTTTGCTCCTTTGACTTCCTTGAATTTTGACAGATTTCTCTTATTTCTGTCATATGTCCTGGAACGACCACTATCCATGTACCAGGTTCCTTGGCACTCAATTGCTCCTTGAACCCGCAATCAAGGAAATTAAGTTTTAGGTACCCATACTTGCGGGTCTGAGGGGTTAGAATTGTAAGATGATCCAACCAACCTATAGCCAAATGATTTGACTCTAAGGGGTTGCCATCTATCGTGCCATAATCATAATTAATCCTGGCAAATTGCTTGGGGATTCTGGTTCATACAAATTGTCTCTTTTGTCCGTATGCTTGCATATGTGTTTTAGCAATTGCCTTCCTTGGGTAATTGTGGTGTCTTTGAGTGTAGTGCCTAGGTGCATATATGTGCCGATGAAAGCTCTTATGCTTTTGGAATGGCCTTTCCGAGTTCTAGGCCTTTGCCATTTGGGCTTATATTCCATAAGTCTGGCCGATAGTTCACATTATTCCAATCGGCTTGGCTTGGATATTTTCTACCATCCCCATCATACATATTTCTTTTATGGATTTTTCGGGATTTTTGGTAGCTCGCTTCTTCTTTACTGAGTATTTTTGTTTGGAGTTTTTGAGGACTCGGTGAATCTCTTCTCACTGCCCTTTCAAAGATACTCAATCAAGTTGTTTTCCTTTTCCTTTGTAACCAAGGCCGTTTGCTTAGTATTGTGTTTTGGAGTGAATGTGTGTGCAACACTTAGAGTTTTGGATTTTTCGGACTCTTCATGACTTGAAGTTCCTTTTTCCAAAATTACTCTTGAGGTTTGACATGGCACGAGGAATTAAATCCTAAGCCCCTGTCTTGTCTCCACATTCTCTTTGACTCATAATAAGATCATCCAATGATTTAGATGCCTTAGTAAATGAGGCAATAACATTCTTGAGGCCATTTCTCCTCTTTTCTATAGCAAAGAATTTCTCGCTACTAGTTTAGCACTTTCAAATTTGAACCTTTCATTCTCAATGACTATTTGACTTAGAGTACTCGGCTCCTTAGTCACTTTGAGTTTTGACTTTTTTGAGTAGGTTGTTTTCCTCATTCAATAGTGTGTGTGAGGATTTAATGTGTTCAAAATCTTTCATCATTTTGCTTAATGAATCATAAAGATCCGAGGTGATGAAGTGAGTATGTCACGATCACTATCACTGTCCGAGTTTGTTGAGTTAGATTGTACCTCATCTTCTTGATCTTGTTCTTTGGCCATCAAGCGGATCGGGCTTCTTCTTCAGAGTCACTTGAGTAGTCAGCTTCACGCTCTCAATCATTTGTCTCCTTGACTTGGCATTGCCAGCTCTCAAGCCATTATTGACTTTTTCTTTCTTGTCTTCTTTCTCTCAAGATCTTTCTTTCTTCTTCATCCCTGTCTTTTGTTGACTACAGGATATGAGCAAATCAATGGCGTAGTGACCTGGTTGTCTGAGTTCCAACATAGATATTCAGCCTTTTGATCACCTCTTTCCATTCTTGAGTTGTCGCCCTTTGATGTTCAACTTTTTGATGATATGTTCTCTTGGTTGGCCTGTCTTCCTTGATTTGGAGGGAGCCGAGTGTCTTCTCGGAAGATTCACCCTTTCCTCTCTTGTAGTTCTTGTTAAAGAACTTGTTAAATCTTTTAACCATCGGGCTATTTCTTCCGGGTCAATGCCTCTTTGACCTCGCCTCTCTTCCCATCTTTGACAATTAGAGTACTGTTTTGGGTACAACTGTCTCTTCCTCGGTCTTTTCTTCTCACCAAACTCGTAGGCTTTGAGGTCCGAGAATAACTCATGATTGGATGTCTTTGATAGGTCCATGGAGTGTCTCAAGTGCCATGACCTTCATTTCCCATTCACCGAAGACTTTTTAGGATTTTCATACACATTTCCTTCTCGTGTATATTCCTTTCCAAGTGTGCATATGTACTCATTTGTGATTTCAGAAACCGGCGTCTAGTTGATCCAGGTTCTCTCCCGAGATCATTTTGAAGTTTTCAAATTTTTGTACCGCCACTGATAATTTGTTTTCTTTGATTTGCTCGAGCCTTCACAAATTAATGTCACTTGTCCTGCATTTCTTTAGCCGTTTTGCATGATTTGACTTTGTTGAACATGGCTTTGTCCAAAGTTTTGTAAAGGATGTCATTGGCTACATTATCCAGGTTGTATCTTTTTGTCATTATTTGTCCACTCGGTTCTTGGTTTTTCAACCATGGTCCGGGAGCAAAGATCTTTCTTCTCCTTGTTGCAACTCTTCGCATGCATTTGTGTTCACCTTTAATATTTGTAGAGGCCCATCTTCTATCACTATCCACATTTCATCATGTAAATCCGATAGATGAGCCTCGCATACGAATTTTCCAATCATCAAATTCCTCAATAGTGAACATAGGGATGCGTGTCAAATTTGCTTCCATGATAATGACTTTTAATAAAAAGAGTTTTGAAGGTTTAAGTACTAAAGCGAGACTTTGAAAAGTTTGGAGATCTAGTTCAAGAACCAGTGCGGAGGGTTCAATGAACCAACCGCTCCGATACCACTTGTAGGTCCCAAGGGGTGTAAGTGTAAGGTTTAGAAGGGGGGTTGAATAAACCTTACCAAATTTTCGATTTAGTCCTTTTAAATCTACTGAGTTAATTCTACACATTTGTGTCCTCGAGGGAGTCGAATTAGTCACTCAAGAGAGTTAATCTCTCAATGCAGACTCATTTGAGCCGTTGATGGAGTAACTCATTTGTTGGCTACGATTTGACTCAACTCGTGGTTTTATTTTCAGCGGAAGACTTAACACCCTTAAGTTTGATTAAGCAAGATATTAGAGCTTGATTTAGTACTTGTAAATTATCAAATGGATAGCAAATTTATCACAGATATAAGCAATCAAAAGTGCAGAATTTAAATCTTTGAAATGTAAATGACACAAAGAAAGTTTTTATAGAGGTTCGAAGATGGGGTAATTCTTCTACTCCTCTCTTCTCCAACTCCCGGAGGAATCCACTAAGTAATGATCGTTTACAAAGTGGTAACAGTCGTATACAAGTCTTGATCACAACAATACCGACTTGATCCTTAGGGACTCATCGAGACACCTTGATCACTCACCGGGCCGACGACGACTCGCCTTCTTCACAGGCATTGCCTTGTTATTAACTCACTTGCTCAAGCTCTTTGGATTTGATCACGAAGCCCTCCAAAAGCTTAAGACTTGGTTCAACCTTGAACCTTTCTACAATCCTTCCGGAATGTAGACCCCTTGTTTTCAAAAGTTTCCTCTTCAACCGATTGAAGTTCTCTTTCCTTAGAGGTGAGTGTTGGATTGATGTACTTCATAATGTAGGCTAGAGGATTGAGAATGTTTGCTTTTCTAATATGCTTGTATATCTCACGTGTGTGTCATCTCGTATCTCAAACAAACTCCTCAGCCTTTTTTATAGTGAACTTTCAAAAATTTGCCCGTTGAAGAGATAGCTTATTTTTGAAAGTCACTTTGCGATCGTTGGCTTGCGATTCTTGGAATTGCCGTTTCTCGTATGAATTGTTCTTTCACCTTTTCAGAGTTCGACATGGTGTAGTGCTTCCCATTGGTTCATTCCTTTTGCACGCTTCGACCTGAGCACTCCAAGAAAGGTGGTATGGAGATATTACTTGTTTAAGTAAATCTCTTGATTTCTCGGCAACGGTTCTTTACGATTATCTCGACTTGACCGCATTTCCTTGCTTTCCCAGGTGACTTAGAGTCGCCTTCCAATCATGGATGACTCTTGTCACTTCAACTTGAGACTTGGCTTTTCTTGAGTTGACTTGATGATGCTCCACCATTTGCATCTCACCGCTTCTTGAGAGAGTTCCCGTCTACTCTTCTTTGCCATACTCAGTTGTCTCTCGCCAGAGTCTTCCTTCCAGTCTTGATTGTCTTCTTGCATGTTAGGGCGTAGGCGACTTAACTCGCCTTGGCCAACTCTATTCATTACAAAGCATTTTACAACAAGAATTGGGGTGCCAACTTTCTATTCTAAGTTTTACATGGCATTCATCAAAATCTAAACAATAAAATTCCTAACAAGATTCCTGTTATTTCAAAGTTCCTATACTTCTATTTTCTCCCCATTGTCCATTGTGGTATACTACAACCGGGAATTACTCAATTCAATGGAATTCAATGAATAGTTGGCTAATCGAAACATAAAAGAAACATAAATGAAACATGTATGAAACAATGTTTATGTACGACAAGAAGCAATGTTCTGTATTAAAGTAACGGAACAATTGTGAAACATAAAAGAAACATATGTGAAACAAGAAAGAAACATATGTGAAACAATCATGTAATGTCTCGCATTGATTTTTTCCATATTGACACATTTTATTCGTAGTTAATCATGAAAAGCAATTTTTGTAGAATTTTGGATCATAATTTGAGCTAAATAAGCATTTTGAAGATCACAACTGCCAGGGTTTTGGATTTGCATGCAAAATTACTGCTTCAATTCAATGTCAATTTCATTTAACACACATTAAAATCCTAAATTTGTATCTGTAAAATCATGAAATTGATCGAAACAAGGTATTCTCAGAATAAGATAAACAGATCGCGTTGTTGTTACATGTTTTGGTCTTCTTCATCCTCTTGATATTGAGCTTGAATTGTGATCTCGAATGTCTAGTATTTTTCTCTCTTTTTTCCTCGTATCTTTGCGTTTCTACTGTTCTTTGTTAATATTTGGAAAGTGAGAATTGTATTTTTTTTGAGATCTTGTTTTGATCGGCCGTGATTTTGGAGGAGAAATGCATCCGCCGAAGATTTGAAGAGTGGTACTTTTGTCTCAGAATTTGTTGAGGTGATATATTTTGGGAAACAAGTGGGCCTCGATCGGGTATTTTTGTGAAACATCCGGGCCGGGTGGACATTGTGCAGGTATTGGGTATGAAAAATGGGGTATTTATGTCCTTTTCCCAAAAATTAATAAATGGCTTATAAAGATAAGTTGGCCCAGGGTAAATTTTACAAAGCCCACCCCAAAATATTTCAACAATTATCGACAACTTACAATAAATAAGGCCCACCACAATAAAAAAAAATTAAACCTAGCAATTTGTCTTGAAAAATTAAATAAACAAACAAAAGTAAAGTAGAAAGGAAAAGACAAAAGCACACACAAAAAAACGAGAGCTCTCATCCTCACTGCAGACAGCCAAACAGGGGACTCAGGAGAGGGTTTTCAAATTTCAGACGCTCAGTCGAACTCGGTGAGAGCGAGACTGCGAGAGGAGGCGGAGAGCGAGGGCGGTGCGGAGGGGTGCGGAAAATCCTTTCTCCAACTAGTATTTTTTCTTTATTTCTTTCATTTTATTTTTTTATTTCAGTTGGATTTATCATTTAAATATTTGTTTGTGTATTTGTAATGGTTTGTGCAAGTTGTAAATTTATTTGTAAATTTATATTGATTTGTATTAGTTGTATATGTCTAATTTTTATTTTAGAATATATGGGTTATTGAATACTTAATGAATTAGAAAAATTGAGCACTTTATAATTGAATTTGGGATATTAGCCTTTTAGGTATGAAAAAAAATGGTTATATTAGACTTGTTATTAGCCTTTGACAATTAGATATTGTTGTATTGAAAATAAATGCTTAATATTTGATATTTTCTTGAAATAAATTTTCTAATGAATTTTGTTAAATAAATTGCTTTCACAGAAGAAACTATGGCTACACAACAACCTTCTTGCAAGAAAGGCAAAACTACATTACACTCTTTCTTTCAACCCATAAGAAATACACAAAATGATGAATCGAATAACCACCAAGATACTCTTCCAACTGAAAGTCAACAATCTGCTCCTTCAATTGAAAATCAACAATCTACTCAAAATTTGTCTTTTGAAATTGAGCGGGATTTAGGAAAAAGGAGAAAAATCTGTGATTGGCCTCTTGACAAAAGGGATGAAATTAGATGGTCAAATATGATGGTTGGGCCTTTCCAACCGAAGCTTCATTCATATAAAGGTCGTGATTATAAAGATAAAACTCGCTTTCAGCCTAGTTGGTTTGATGAATTTAATTGGTTGGAATATTCTTGTTATACACATAAGGCCTATTGCTTTCCGTGCTTTCTTTTTGGAGATAATATGCATACGTCTTCCCCTTCGGCTTTAGTGAGTGGTGGGTTTGATAATTGGAAGAGAGTTCACCAAGGCAAAAATTGTGTGTTTCTTGGCCATATTGGCTCATCGTCTTCATCTCCACACAATAAGTGTGTAACATGTGCAAACTCTTTGATGATGCCATCCCAACACATTGATAAAGTGATTGAGAGAGCTAGCAAAGAAGAAGTTTCAAGAAATCGATTGCGCTTAAGGACAACAATCATGACAGTTCAGTGGCTAGCATTGCAAGGTTGTGCTTTTAGAGGTCATGATGAGTCTGAAAAATCTTTTAATCGTGGAAATGTGATTGAAATGATTAATTATACTTGCAAAGTGGAGCACCTTTGTTGTTGTCGAGAGATGTTGTAATGGATAATGCCCAGAAAAAAAGCCAAATATCTTCTCCAAATATCCAAAAAAGAAATTATGGCATTAATAGCTAACAAAGTTCGTCGTATGATACGCGAGGAAATCGGAGATGCTTGTTTTTCTCTTCTTGTTGATGAAGCAAAAGATGATTCAGATCGCAAACAAATGGCCATCATCTTGAGGTTTGTGAACGTTGCGGGTATCTTGACAGAGCGTTTCTTGCTATTAGGGGTGTTTCGATACTTCTTCAATAACACTTAAGCCACGAGATATCAAATGTTATTTCTCAATACAATCTTCAAGTTCATAAATTACGAGGTCGGGGATATGATGGTGCAAAGAATATGCGTGGGCAATGGAATGGATTGCGGGCATTGTTTCTTAATGATTGTCCATACGCATATTATGTTCATTGTTTTGCTCACGGGTTGCGTTGACATTAGTTGCTTTAGCAAAGCAATGTGATCCAATTTGGAAGTTTTTCTCTATATTGGATAATATCATTAACATTGTCAAATGTTGGCAAGTGGAGAGCGTGAATCTGGTGGGAAGCTAATCGAGTCATCTTTACGCCGTTCGGTACTACTCGTTGGAGTTCTCATTATGACTCTATTATAAGTATGATAGAAATGTACGCTTCAACTTGCAAGGTACTTGAGTGCATCACTACAAACGGTCCACATTCAAAGCCTCGAAATGGCGAGGTGCATTCATAAGTATTAAGAGTTTTAATTTTGTGTTTGGCTTGTACTTAATTAGAAGCGATTATGCAGACATCGATTTTCTTTGTCAAGCATTTCAGAAGGAATCCGTTGACATATTATCTGCACTTGGATATGTGTCAACTACAAAAACCCTTCTTCAGAAGTTGAGGGATGATGGGTGGGGGAAATTGTTTCAAGAAGTAGAAGATTTTTGTTTGAAACATGAAATCAATATACCCGACATGAACAACAACATGGGTCGTGGGCGAAGCCAAATGAGTGTTGAGCATTATTACCACTTTGAATTTTTCAACCAATCCATAGATTTTCAATTGGCAGAGTTGAACTCGAGATTTAATGAGACATCGATCAGACTACTTGAGTTGAGTGTCACATTGGATCCAAAAAATTCCTTTGAATCGTTCAATGCGAGATAATATTTATAAGTTGTCCAGTAGAATTTTATCTCGACGATTTTGAAGCGTGAATTGAATGTTTTGATGAGTGAATCGCAATTTTATCATGCCCATGTAGTTCATAATCATCAGTTTCAAGTGTCTACTCTTGCAAATTTATGTAAAAAGTTGGTGGAAACAAGAAAAACGGAGGACTACAAAATGATAACAAGATTGATTCGCCTTGTGTTGACATTACCCGTTTCTACAACCACGACTGAGAGAGCCTTCCCGGCAATGAAATATGTTAATGCTGCGATTTGCAACAAAATGGATGATGAATTTCTTGCTGATAGCTTGACAATTTTTATTGAAAGGGAACTTGTTAGCACAATAGATATAAACTCTGTTATTGATGAATTTGCTAAAGTAAAAAATCGTCGGGTGCAACTAACCTTTTAGCCTAATGTACTAGACTTTGAGTAGTTGTAAACTTTGTAATGCACTTGAGTTAGTTTTCTTACTATTTTGAAAAACTGGAGCTTATATGATTTTTTGAGTTTTCATTCCATTTCACCCCACATTTGCGTCCAGCTACACCATTGGACTCACAAAGTTTAATATAGTGAAGTATTGTATAGTTTAAAGGGTTAATTGCATTTTGTCTTCCAAACAATAGAGTTTTTTGCATTGTGCTTACTGAATTTTGAAAATACTTATTCGCATTTGAACTAATGATTCGTTGCACTTACCCTCGAACAAAACAAAGATTGACTTGTGTTTATTCATGACAAGTTCAAGTCAATTCTTTGGGGGTTACGTGCAAAATATTCAAAGTTAGACATGCAAAAGAGAAAATTCTAAAGTCTAATAGGCAAAATACAAAATTCACGATAGTTTGGCAAGCCAAATGTAATTATCCATAATTTTAATATTATGTAAAAAAAATTATAATGTAGGAATCGTAATTAGGCGGGACTCGAGGTACCTCAAAACTAAGACTTGCCACGTCCAGGACATCCTTTAAATAGGGGATGGGGGTTCAGATTGACATGTTTTGATTTGAACAAAATAATGTAAGATTTATTAATAATATGTGTCGCCTTGACCCAAACAAAATAACATATATAGGAATTATTAAATAATCATGATTACAGTAATTTAATATATTCTTACAAAATATCATGTTCAATATCCAAACATAAATTACATATTTAGAAAAATGAGGGGACAACAAATTGATTATATAATTTATAAAATTGAGAAAAATAATTAATTGATTATTTGTTATTTGAACCAAAGTTTATACATATATTAAATACACTTGTTGAGTTGTCTAATATGCTCACTTAATATTAGATGACTTAGAAATCTTCTACAACTAAATTAAAAAATAGATCAAGGAGACAAAGTTGAAATTCATACCAACAAATTACTATATATGTTAATTTAATAAAAAAAATAAGAGTGTCATTTGATTTATCAATAACAATATCAATATGCTTACATCATTTTTATTTGAGAAAACTATTTCGCATATTTGAATGAATAGTAAGTTTTCTATTGTTTGAGATTAGCAAATAAATATACCATAAATAATAAAACCAATACATAACATTTTTTATGTAATCGATATTTACTTATTTTATGTCCAAAAGGTATATACAATATTCATTTCTACAAAATCTAAAATGTATGTATATCTATTTTGTTTCCAAAATTGTTATGTAATTCATGCAAACTTGAATTTATATATATAAATCTTCATTATCAATATTTAAATCTAAATATATTTTTTGACAATTTTATGTTATATATTATATTTATTTACATGTTTAAGTTAATTTTGAGATTTTAATTTTTGTTATCCAAATTTGTATTGTATTATTGGAATTTGTGTAGTATACTGTTCCAATCTTGCATATTTGATAATTATAGGATATTTGGTTATACTTGTCCAACCAGCATTATGATTTTCGTAAGAAAAATAAACAAAATAAATACTATTTTTTGTGAAAAATGTGTGAAATTGGTAACTATTAAATTCAAATTCATACTATGTCTAAAACCCTACCAACTATAAACCTGCGAAAATCTATAAAAAATCAATTTGCTCAAGATAATAAATTTAATTATTTAAATCAAGAAAGTATAAAAGTCGTATATTATTTTGCCTTAATCACCATAATTTAGCTAAATTGCGCTAAGGTAAAAAATATATTAATGAAACTAGGAAATTACAATTTTTTAAACTTGGAAAGATGATGTATCAAATAATTTAAGGTTTTATATTATAGTTCTTCATTTATATTTTATATATTTAAATAGTCTTATATAATATTAGGTGATTTTCAAAATCCTAAAATACTTTTAGTTATTATTTGATTATTTTTTAATTTATCCAATGACTAATATTTTTACTATAGTAATTTTTAGATTTACTTTAATAGTTATGTGATAATTTAAGACTTATAAAAAAATAGATTTATTTTTAAAATTTCAAGGTTTTATTTCATAATTTTTTATTTATTTATATAATGTTGTCAATTCTTATTTTATATGAATTATTTGTTTATAAAATTTATATGTTTCTTTGCGAATTTATTTGATCTGTTTTATAGTTTAAGTTTGTAATTTTTATTTGGTTAGTCTTATCAAATAATATTTAGATTCATTTTGAAGTATTTTAGAGTAAATAATTTTTAAAATTTATTTCTTAAATATTTTTTTAAATAATATATATTTCATTTATAATATATGCACATTTATATAACACATTCATTTATGTATAATGTAATAAAGGTTAATGACATTTATACAATTACATGATTTTTCTAAGATCTAAAGAATGATGAAATAAATTTAGTGTTCGTTTTGCAGTATTTTGGATGAATGATTTTAAAAATTTATTTTTTAAGTACTTATTTTTTAAATTACATATATTCATTTACATAATATATGTACATTTATAACACATTCATTTATGTATATAGTGTAATAAAGGTTAATTGTTATAATATATGGAAATTACACTACTTGATATAGAATAAAGAAATAAATACACTTAACCATCCAAACTTTACCAATTTATACACTTTACCCTCCAAACTTTAATTCGTTACACTTTGCCCCATGTACTATGAAAATCTTTACACTTTCACCTCTATGGATAATTTTGCCCCCATAGTTCTATTCTTTTATAATAATAGTTCTAGTTATCCCCTTTAAACTCTAATTTGTGGCAAATTACTACATAATTATAAATTTATTGCATTATTCAATAAACATAAAATTTTGCTCCGTAATCAATTTTTTTTTGATTTTTTTAGAAATGAGAGACTTTATTTTATATCACTTGTTTTGTTCGTGGCATTGTTACTTAGATCCAGTCTCTATTCAGAGGTTTTAAATGGATTATGTTAGGTTTCCAACCTATAAGCTCAACAGGACATACTTATTTCAAAGATCTCATTCCAAGTATATATCCATATACAAATTGGGTCTTTAGATTGAAAATGAAAATAGTCCATTACGACCATATCAGCCCAACATGCTTCCGTAAAATTAATAAACTCTTAAGTTTCATACCTTCTTTGACCGAAACAACACTGAGATGGCTCGCAACACCACCAATCGGAAATTACTGCCCCTAGACCTTTTGACAAACAGTTCGCACTGTTCAACTTCAACCAACAGGGAAGATGATCTATAATTTATCCGACTCCTTCAGTAACTACTCAGCACAACCGTGGTCTGTTTTCTACTCCAGGTGTATAAGATAATTCTCAACAGGGATAAATTAATAGAACTTTATGAACACATGTTGAAGCAAAAAGCCTTTTTTTATTAAGAACTTGACGAAATATTTATTATAACAGCAATCTCTTTTTGGGAGGAGAATACTTGTATAGCCTCTCATTATTGAGGGTTGCCCTCGAAAATGCATAAAACCTAAAACTAAAACACTCAGCTAATAGATTGCTTCTTCAAATTTTAGTGTAGATCCTCTTCATAGATGCTTTCATCTGAGGGTAGATCCTCAAATTGATACACCTGTATCAGATCTTGATAATAGACAACTTCTTTGAATTCTGGTGTAGCTTCAAACTGTCTAATTCCTCGCTTTTGATTTTCTTGACAATCCGTTGAGATATGCTCTCTTGCTCTACATGTCCAGCAATTACAATCTTTAAAACTTTCATTAGCTCTAATGTGAGCTCGTCTAAAAGTTCTTCTTCTCGGGGTCCTGCTGGTACTCCCTTGGTTAGAACCTGATGAAGAGGCTCTCCTCTTGCTTGGTGATGTCCTTTGCCCTGATTTTAACTTTGGGCCTTTTGTTTTGACCAAAACCTTCTAGGTCTCCATGAAGACCTACTCTTTTTGCTGCTACTCCTACGACTGTATGGATGGTTTCTCTGCTTCTTTTCTTATGCCTCCATGGTTGACCTCCCACAACAGTTGGGATGTCATCATCATCGCAACATAGAGGAACCGTTTTATTAATTCCTCTTAGTCTCTTGTAGTTTCTGTAAAGTGCTGTCTGGTGGCATCATTCAGATAGCTTGGCCTTCAGGAAAGACATTCGTCTGGCCACTGTATCTAAATCAGTTGCACTCTTGTATTCAATGATGAGCATTTCTCTCCAGGGACTTGGTATCTTCACAAAGAATAGTTGCGAAGCTTCTTCATCTTCCACATTGGACTTACATGGTATTTCGGAGAACAACTTGATATATTCATCAATATGACAAATATCATGTAACTTGAGATAGTAGATGGCTTGTTTGTATCTTTTTCTTTCTCTTCTTCAGTCCCTCAAAATATCAAGTGCCGATAAAATAGATTTTAAATAACTTCCGCCATATTATTGACAATTCCTTTCAATGACTCTCCGGTATGTCGGTGCTTTTCATTTCGATCCCGCCATATCCCATGCAATCTTTACAGATCCTTCAAGACTCATCTCAAGGACTAAGATGAATCCATTCTTCGTAAGGTCGGGGTACTGTTGCAATCTTCATAGCCGACGCCCAATCATCAATAATGACTTCTCAATTTTCAAAATCTGGGATACCTAGATTTAACATCAATCCATATGGATATATTGGATCGAGTTGAGGTCATCTATAAGGCGTATTATATAAATTTGGCCTTTTGGAAGGTTGTCGAGTTCTGTAATAATAGGATCTCTCATTGTAGTAAAATCTCCGAAGATGAGGCATTGGTTCATCTCCATGATGTGAACTCGCATTTTTTCGCAACGTTGGGATATTTTGGCAGTGGTGGAGGTGGTCTTTGATGTTGGTAGAGGCTCGAGAGTAACCAAAGCTGATCCATCTCCAGCATTCATCTTTAAATCTACAATTCCTAATCCTGCAAAGGATTCTGCAAGGTCATGTAGATCTTTAAGATTAATCTTCTCCATATCCATCACCTTTGGTTTGTGATGGATTTTCCTTTGATGATAGCGATAAACTTTTCATCGTCTGTCATTTTACTTACAACTTTGTGTAAATAGGTACTATTCCGAAATCAATACATTTCTTCCCTCCGGATGAACTTGGTCTGTCCTCCAGATTCTTGACTCGTTTCTGAATATCATGAAGGATTTCAAGAGTTTCTTCTAATATTTCGCCATCATCTCCATCTGGTTTTTGATCTGATGAACTTATGTTGGTAGATGATTATGGCGGTTGCCATAATTCTGCACCGTCTTTTGGACCTCTCTAAGATCTTTTGAGAACTTAGATGTGTCTGTAAGTATCTCGTTCCATTCTGGTGTTCCATCTGGAATCATTATTTTGATGGGCATTTCGATGGATCGCTTCTCGACGATTCATCAAATCGACATATAATATCTAATTTATTGTAAAGGAAACTTAGATAATATGTTGTTTGTCTATCAGTGATGTCTCAAGGTTTCCTATCGGCTCATGTGAGTTCTTTTTCAACATATTGATTGTTCTAATATGTTATCTTGTCTTAGTGTTCTTGAGCATACATCATCAAAATTTGACCATATCTCCTGTAAGGTATACATCTTGGACATTCGTCCAGATACATTTTCTTGGAGAAAGTTCTCCTCACCAATTGTTAATCACATAAATATAATAACTATAACTTAAAGTTTTTAATAACCTAGTCTCCAATATCATTTTCGGTGATCGAAAGACCATAAGGAGTAAATGTAGAAAATGCAATAAGATTGATAGCTTGGGTGGTAAAGTGTAACAACTTTAAAGTTTAGAGGGTAAACTGAAAACCAACTTTAATGATAATAGAGGTAAATCTGGAATATAAGGTAAAGTGCAAAATTTTGCAAAGTTGGGGGGTTAAGTGTAAGTGTGTAACGTTTCAAAGTTTGTATGGCTAAGTGTAAAATTTTGAATAGTTTGGGGTTTAAATGTTTTTAGGCAAAATTGTTTTTTAGTCCTCTAAGTGGACCGCTTTGAGCTTTAGTCTACACTTGTTTCGATTTGACATTTAGCCCTTTAAGTGAGCGTTTTTCAGCTATTTAATCATGTGACCTGCTATAGCAGGTAAATGTTACATGTTGTGCTAATGTGAAATTTAAACACAAAAAACTTATTGTTTAATTAATTTTTTGTTGACTAAGCATCATATGTGGCATTACAATTATAGAGGGTGAGAATTAAGGAAAATATAAGTACTTATAAATCATATTTAAATATAAAAAAAATATTTAATGTATAAATAAAACAAAATTATTTAAAATTTTAATAATTTGATAATTTCAAAAAACTTAATTATAATAAAAGTTAAAAAATAATGTTAAACATTATATTTATAACTAAATATAACTGAATTTTTTTCAAAAATAATAAATTATTTGTAGAAAGAGCTATTTAATATAAATATTAAAATTTTAAATATCTTTAATTTTCAAAAATTATATTTTATATATAATCAATTTCAATAACGTCAATATAAGATTATATTTAAAATTTAAATATTCAAAAAGTAAATAAATTAAAATTAATATAAAATGATGAATAAAAATTTGAAAAAAAAAACTATATTTTTGAAAAAAAAATTAAATAATTATATTTTGAAAAAATAATATAAGTTATTTGTTTCGAAAAAACAATTTGGTTATGATTTAAAAAAATAATATCTAATTATTCTATAAATAATTTATTATTTTCAAAAATAATTTAAAATTATATTTAGTTACAAATATACCTTTTAACATTCTTTTATCCAACTTTTATAAATAATACAATTTTTTTAACATTATCAAGTTATAAATATTTCGAAACTATATTCAGTTTTGCCCCATTATTTTTATAACTTGATGATTTCAGAAAACTGAATTATTTATAAAAGTTGGAAAAACTAATGTTAACTAAACATAATTTTAATTATTTTTTAAGTAATAAATTATTTGTAGAATAATTTGATATTATTTTTTAAATCACAACCAAATTATTTTTAAAACAAATAACTTATATGTTTTTTTGAAAATATAGTTAATTAAATGTTTTTTCAAATAAAATATTTTTTTTCAAATATTTATTTAATTTTTAGATTATTTTTAATTTATTTAGTTTTTGAATGTTTGAAATTTAAATATAATATTATATTGATGTTATTGAAATTGATTATAATTAAAGATATTTAAAATTTTAATATTTATCATAAGTAGCTTTTCTATTAATAATTTATTGTTTTTGAAAATTATTTAAGTTACATTTAGTTATAAATATAATTTTTAACATTATTTTTCAACTTTTATAAATAATTAAGTTTTTTGAAATTTCCAAATTATTAAAATTGTAAATTGTTTTGTTTTATTTAAACATTAAATATTTTTTTACATTTAAATACTTATATTTTCCTTCATTCTCACCCTTTATAATTGTGATGCCACATATGATGCCTAGTGAACAAAAAAATAAATTAAACAATAAGTTTTTTTAAAATTACAAATCAAAGACAACATGTAACTTTTACCGTTATAGCAGTCACATGACTAAATCATTTGAAAAAGGCTCACTTAAAGGAGTAAATGTCAAAATCAAACTAAGTAAGGACGAAATCTCGAAGTGGTCCACTTAGAGGACTAAAAATAATTTTGCCATGTTTTTATCCTAGAATAAATGAGTAAGAAAAATACCAATAAAAGAGAGTAGTAGAGATAATAAAGATCTTGTCTTGTCTTTTGTTGTATTTTATTCATCACTTTCACTCATTATTTGTAATACAACAAAGATGATAACTTAAAATGGGCAATTAAAAATCCAACAATAAATTCTACATAACTTACAATGGAGAAGTAACATTCACATAAATTTAATATACTCATAACACTCGCCCTTGGATGTACATCTCATAATATACTGCCTCGTTAAAAACCTTGCATGGTAAAACCCTATGGGAAAAACCATGACTAAGGATAAAAGTGTATAGTAATAATTCTCCCCGTAACTTAGCATATATCTTTGATACGTCGCATAACAATATTTTGTATAAGAAGTTTAAACGTCTTGGTAGGTAGCGGCTTTGTAAATAAATCGTTAAATTCTTATTAGATCGAATCTGACAAACATTAATTTTTCCTTCCTTTTGAAGTTGATGAGTGGAGAAAATTTAGGTGAAATATGTTTGGTTCTATCACCTTTAATATATCCTTCTTTAATTTGAGCGATGCAAGCATCATTATCTGCGTATATCACTGTTGGATTCTTCAAACTCAACTAGAGTCCTCAAGAATCTTGTATATGATGGATCATAGACTTGAGCCAAACACATTCTCTTTCTACTTTGTAATGCAATTAATTATGCATGATTTGAAGATGTGGCTACTAAGGTTTGTTTTGTTGAAGACTGTTCCACCATACATGAATAGATAACCTGACTGAGATATAGCTTTATGTGGATCAGATAAATATCCTGCATCTGCATACCCTACTAAACTTATAGTTGTAGGATCCTTGAACTTTTGATAGAATAATCCCATGCCACTGGTTCCACGTAAATAGCGTTGAATGTGTTTGATACCATTCCAGTGTCTGCGTGTTGGTGCAGAACTATATTTTGCTAATAAATTAACTGAAAATGATATATTTGGTCCGGGTATTATTTGCAAGATACATTAAAGCACATATAACACTTAGATATGGTACTTCAGTACCTAATATCTTTTCCTTGTTTTCTCGAGGATGAAAATGATCTTTTTCTAGATTAAGTGGTTGTACTACCATCGATGTACTTAATGGATGTGTTTTATCCATATTAAAATATTTTAGAACCTTTCCTGTGTAATTCGATTGATAGATAAAATATCATTCTTAGTATGTTCAAATTGAAGGCCGAGATAATACCTTGTAGTACCTAAGTCCTTCATTTAAATCAACAGCTGTTGAATCTCTTCGAGTCCCAATGATATTTAAATCATCAACATATATAGCTACAATTACATATCCGGATTTGGTCCTCTTGATAAACACACATTGACTTATATGATTATTTGTAAATCCTTTATTTATTAAATATTCACTAAGACGATTGTACCACATTCGTCCTGACTGTTTAAGACCGTAAAGGGATCTTTGCAATTTTATGGAATACAATTGGCGAGATTTTGTTTGAAATGTTGCAGGCATTTTTAATCTTTTTGGAATTTTTATATAAATTTCTATATCTAATGATCCATATAGATATGCAGTTACGACATCCATAAGACGCATTAGGAGCTGAGCTGCAACTACAAAACTAATAAGAAATCTAATGGTAATAGCATCGACTATAGGGGAATATGTTTCTGTATAATCAATTCCGGGATTTTGTGTAAAGCCTTGTGCAACCAGTCTGGCTTTATACCTTATAACCACATTGCGTTCATTTCGTTTTCTCATGAAAACCTATTTGTAGCCAACCGGTTTAATATCTTTAGGTGTTTGAACAATTAGCCCAAATACCCCTCGTTTATTTAACGAGTCATGTTCATCTTGTATTGCTTGTTTCCAACTTTGTCAATCACTTCTATGTTGACATTCCTCAATTGATCTAGGTTCAGAGTCATCTTCATCTACGATCTCCATGACAATCGAATATGCAAAAATGTCATCAATAGGTACTTCATGTCTGTACCATCCAATTCTGGTATTGACATAGTTGATCGTTATCTAATAATATTCTTATGTCTTATCCATGTCTTTATTTTCTAAACCTTTAGATAAAATATCTTCTGGAATCTTATCTTCAGGCAAAGTCTCTTCTCGGGATTATTTCATTATGGATAGGATTGTCACCATTTACGATTATCTCTGTTTTGTAGGTCCCAAGGGTGTAAGTGTAAGGTTTAGAAAGGGGGTTGAATAAACCTTACAGATTTTCGATTTAGTCCTTTTAAAATTACGAGTTGATTCTACACACCGTGTCCTTGATGGACAGTCGAATTAGTCACTTTCAAGAGAATTAATCTCTCAACAGATCAAATTTGAAATTTAGTTGATGGAGTAACTTAGATGTTGGCTATAATTTAACTCAACTGTGGTTTTATTTTACTGGAAGACTTAACACCCTTAAGTTTGATTAAGCAAAATTTTAGAGCTTGATTTAGTACTTATAAATTATCAAATGGATAGCAAATTTATCAAACAGATATAAGCGATTAAAAATGCAGGAATTTAAATCTTTGAAATGTAAATGACACAAGAAAGTTTTTATAGAGGTTCAAGATGGGGTAATTCTTCTACTCCTCTCTTCTCCAACTCCCGGAGGAATCCACTAAGTAATGATCGTTTACAAAGTGGTAACAGTCCGGATACAAGTCTTGATCACAACAGCCGACTTGATCTCAGGGACTCGGTCTGGAGACGCCTTGATCACTCACTGGCTTGACGACTCAGCTTCTTCACAGGGCAGCTGCCTTGTTACTACACTCACTTGCTCAAGCTCTTTGGATTTGATCACGAAGCCCTCCAAAAGCTTAAGACTTGGTTCAACTTGAACCTTTCTACAATCCTTCCTGGAATGTAGACCCCTTTGTTTTCAAAAGTTTCTCTTCTTCAACCGATTGAAGTTCTCTTTCCTTCACAGGTGAGTGTTGGATTGATGTACTTCGTAATGTAGGCTAGAGGATTGAGAATGTTTCAGTTTTTCTAATATGCTTGTATATCTCACATGTGTGTCATCTCGTATCTCAAACAAACTCCTCGGCCTTTTATAGTGAACTTTCAAAAAAATTTGCCCGTTGAAGAGATAGGCTTATTTTTGAAAGTCACTTTGCGATCGTTGGCTTGCGTTCTTGGAATTGCCGTTTCTCGTATGAATTGTTCTTTCACCTTTTCGAGTTCGACATGGTGTAGTGCTTCCCATTGGTTCATTCCTTTTGCACGCTTCTCGGGACCGAGCACTCAAAGAAAGGTGGTATGGAGATATTACTTGTTTAAGTAAATCTCTTGATTTCGGCAACGCGGTTCTTTTACGATTATCTCGACTTTATTGCATTTCCTTGCTTTCCCAGGTGACTTAGAGTCAGCTTCCAATCATTGGATGACTCTTCTGTCACTTCAACTTGAGACTTGGCTTTTCTTGAGTTGACTTGGTGATGCTCCACTTGCATCTCATTTGCTTCTTCAAGAGAGTTCCGGTCTACTCTTCTTTGTCATACTGCTGTCTCGCACAGAGAGTTTTCTTTCAGTCTTGTTGTCTTCTTGCATGTTAGGCGTAGCGACTTAACTCGGCTTGGCCACTTTATTTATTACAATGCATTTTACAACAAGAATTGGGGTGCCAACTTTCTATTCTAAGTTTTACATGGCATTCATCAAAATCTAAACAATAAAATTCCTAACAATTTCCCCCTTTTTGATGATGCCAAAACTTAAACCATACAAAGATGCAAATAACAAAGATACATACAGATAGTGTATTGACATAGAATGTATGCGCAGAATCAATCTTTTTATTGATCATATCATTCTTGTACTTAACACAACTGTTTACAAGGTGTATCAGAGTATATAATTGTCTTCACAAAAAAAATAAAGAGTTTATAGCTTTATTACAGAAGACTTACATTGTATGTATTTACATAATAAAATACACGAAGGGTTGACAGCAACACTTCATCTCTTTCGTTGTCACCTTCTTTCATCTTGTTCAAGATCTTCTTCTCTTCTTCTCTTCTTCTCGTAAATCACTGCCTTCTTTTTCTTTTCATATGCCTTCTGGCAGCCTTCATCTTTTCTTAATCTTTCCTGTCTCTCCCGCCATAGCTGAGTTTGTCTCTTGTTTTCTTCTTCTAATCTTTTTGCATACTCGGCGTTAGTTTTAGCCACTTTTAAATTTGCCACTTGGTCAAGCCCATTGATAGATCCCTCCTTTCTTTCCCGGATCTACGATTCAATATTCTTGGCGGAGGCCACAGGTCCAAGCTTCTTCCTCCACTACTCGCTTCTTCCTCTACCTACGGGCGATATCTTTATCTTTCGGGGTCTTCTTCTTCCCGGTGAGTGACTAGAAGTGACCAGCAGAGCGATCGCAGGAAGTCCGATGTCTGTCGACCTTCTTCACATAACGTGAGACCCTTTCCCAAGACAAGTCCCAAGCTTGAGCCATGGACATATTTGCAAAATATCCTTCGATTCGAGCGTTTTGAATTCGTCAATCGATCGTGGCTCGTCCCGACATCCGAAATGGCATACGTGTCTGCTGTTATTGGAATGCCTCCGTGTTCTTTCAAGATGTTCATAACTCGCATCCATTCTTCCTTCCACTTCCTTCATCCCCGCTTCAATTGCTTTTTCTCTTCTCACCATAGATCTGAGAGTGTTGGAGTGGCGAGAGTTTGGGAGTTTGCCGCTTATAATGTCGGTGTGACGAGGACCCGCTGATTGGGGTTTGTGCAATCATCAAGGTCATATCTTTTGATCCTTCCTCGAGATTTTCCTTTCTTTTGTTTCAAAATTTCCTCGGTGATTTTCCTTCTCATTTTGTTCCTTCTCATTGCTCCTTTCTTTTGACTTGATTTTTTTGCTTTAAGGTATTCCTCTTCCCCTTTTGGCATCATCAAAGGATAGAGGAACCCTGGGTGGAACATCTTTGGCAAGCATGAAATCGAGAACTGCGGATAGTCGAGTTCGCTTCAAGTCCGCCTGCATTGTAAGCGAAGACGAATTCGGATCGAGTAGCGTTGGACTCTCTGAAATCGGCTTCATCTCGGCCATGAGAAGGCTGAATTTTCTAGTCATGTGTTCTTCCAAACGCTGTATATCATTTGTATTTTGCTCACGCAGCAGCCTTGATTTCGGCAAGTGTGAGCTTACGCATATGCTCAATGTGTTCTCTCGGCTTCGTTTTTGCATCGGCATTTTCAACTCTCCACACCAGTTTGTTGAACAAAGTTCAAGTATCTCACTGTTCCACACGCATTGATTCTGCTTTGTTGCCACCATTCCCTTATCTCCGACCGTGATGCCTCTCAAGTCACGTGTAAAGTTGGCATCTCTGTTGTCGGTCGCATGTCCAAAGAGGCCGATGCCTCTCCATCCGTTCAACCTCAGCAAAGAGTGCTTTGAACACTTCTCGAACTTCGGTGATTCTTCTTGCATTTGCGGTGATGGCCATCTGTCAAAATCAAAATCTAAATTTGGAACAATGGTGCCGGGAGTGAAAAATAGGAGTTGGTGCGTGATAGCGTGCTTGTTCGTTTCGACTCTTCGTGGAGTTCCGGTATTTCCGGTGAAAAAGGAAAAGACTCTACGAAGGATTCATCACCGCCAATGGAATCATTCGATGATAAGTGGTGCGCGGGGGTTCTTTTGGGAATCGATCTTGCTTTGCGGCTTTGAGGAGCCTGCGCAGTGGTCTCTTGTTGAGTGGGTCTTGTTGTGAGGTGGACCCGGCTTGCGAGCCTCGGCTATCTTAACAGCCTTCGTTGGTCTCAGTTTGATTTTTCCATTTGAGGCGTGTCCTCGGCTTATCGTATCGAGCGTCATCGGACGATGATGAGATTTCGGTGGTGGCTCATCATCAAAGTTAAAAGTTTGTGAGTAGTCTTGGGATCGACTTGCTCGTGCTTTGGAACACCCGCAATGAAGTCTTTTGGATTTGTCATGGGGATGACTCGCCTTCTTCTTCGCCTTCCGATCCCGAGGAAAAGTGACATCGGGGTTGTCTGGGAATCATGAAGTCATACGATCTCCTTCTCGGATGGGTCGATGATAGTAGGAGGGATGTTCTCTACTTTAGCTTCTTTACCAGGGAAGTCTCAACCTCCGTGGGCCTTCATTTCCTCCAGTCAGTCTCTCTGCTGCGAGGCCTTGGTCCTCCTTTCGATTGTCGGCTATCTTAGGGTCTTCTACAGTGGCATCCATTGGAGTCTCAACCCCATGGATTGCACTTTCATAGCCCAGTGTTAACTCCCAGTGGTTGTTCCTTCCTCGTGCCTCGATCGCATCGCCAGCGGCGTCATTAGCCTTCATAGCGATTGGCACCTCGGTGAGGCAGTCTCAATCGTCCGAGCCGTTGATGGCAACTTGCTGTTTCTTCTTGTGATTGTAATTTCTCTTCTTCGCCTCCTTGATTCGTTTGTGGAGTCATTCGCAAAGATCCTCCGACCTGGCAGCGGTGGAGGGAGTTTCCACCAAGGCGCACCGGTGAGTGACTTGAATGGGTCACTCGTCTCCAAACTCCGGTTGTTTCGATTGATTGTTCAGTAGTTTAGGTGGTAGCACACCTTCAATAGGGGTTGGCTGTTGGGGTCCCCACTAGCCAGTTTTCATCGCCATCTCCTTATCGCTTCTTCTTCTCGAGTGAGGAAGTGGTAGAAGCAACAAATGGCTATTTTCTTTGAACCACTCCATTGGATCGATTTCCGTGTTCGATGACTCTCCTGGTCCCTCCATTAGTCTTTGCTCGTGAAGGATTCTTGACTCGTGCAATGCTTGCGTGATTTTGTAACTCTTCCGTGCGGGCGAAAGATTCTCCGGTTCCGTCACCATCGGAGAAGACATCAAGGAGAGGATGTGTGTGTTACGCGGGTGCCGGAGATAGGCGATGCTTGCCTTCTCACGTGCTTCGGCTTTCTTCCGACTTGCTTTTTCTCTCTCCCCTGTCCTTGTAGATCTGCAGGATGTCCGTGCGATTATCTTCATCAATCAGAGGGAGCACATGAGTTAATCCAAGGAAATTTAGCGATTCCTCTTCTTCTTCTATGAACTCAGGCCGTTGGAACTGTTCGACTTGACTTGCTCAACTTCCATTTCCTCCACTCACGCAGATGATTTTGGATGTCCGGGGTAAGGTGGAGATAGAATCATTACATCACTATCGCTTCCGACAGTTCTTGTGCTTGATTGTGTGAGTTCAGTTGTCTTCAGTTGCTTCTCGACGCCTTGGCCAGACTTGGGCCGTTTATCAACTACATCCGAGACTCTACTTCTCCAAAGAGTCTCCGTATTTGTGCTTTGCCGAGTAATCGACTCACTGGTTTCTCCATTGGATCGCTTGACGATTCTTTCTTCGTCTCCTGGTTTGTACCAGGGAATTTCCGGGTTCGTAGAGATGTTGTCTTCGAGTCTTGTCTTGGTAGGGGCAGTCTTTGGTGTCTTTTCTCGAGGAGCGGGCCGTCGTTCTCGTTCTCCTCTTCTTGACGATCGGAGAAGGTATTTGTGAGTCCTTCTCGCCGCTGCTGCGACAGGAGACACGGCCGCCGGGGAGTGACTCTTTGCAGGGGCGGGAGCATGTTTAGTTTCTTTGTTGCGAGTGGCGTGATCTTTTTTCTTAGTAGCTTTGGGCGCGCTCTCTTCTTGGTGGAGAGGAAAGCAATTTTGTATCTTGGGTCAGTGATTCCCCTCACTGGTGTCGACTCTCTTGGCGTAAGCTCTCTTCTGCGCCGAGAGGTTTGCTCAACATCCTCTTGTTAACATGGAATGCCTTCCCATGTCCAAGAGGACTCCTTTCACCTCCAATAACCGGCCAATCACTAGGCCATATCCTAGGGATCCTCCAAATGAGCCATCTTCTTTGAAGGACTTGTTCCCACGCTCGGCGTAGTCTGCTTGTAGACAAACTCAGCCCGCTTGATCTTCTTTTCTTCGATGATTGCGGCCATTACAATCAGCTTTTGATAGTTGGTCAAAGCCGCCAAATTTGATGTCGATACATTTGGCAACTATGTCCAACAACTTGTGATAATCCTCCTTGGTGATCTCTTTGTTTGCTTGTGTATATTATTTTATCGCAAAGTCGGACTTGGCTATTTCTTTTCGGCCAAGTTTACATCGCCTTCTTTAATCTCGATGCTCCTTCGCTGGTAGTAAGCAATATTCACCAAATCTCTTGGCGAGAGATAGTCACTTTCGCGTGAGCGATGACTTGATTCCTTCATCGTGAATCTCGGCATTCACGAATTGTATCGCGACCTCCTCCACATAGGTCATCGGATATTCCGGCGTTAGAAACGGTTTTAGTCCGACGTTTCCAACTTCTCGGCGATTTTCTTCACTAGGGTGTCGTCGGACCCCTTCACCATTCCGTCGAAATCCACCATCGAACCGTGTGGATTTACTTTCCTAACTTGGTAAAGTCATAAGTTAGTGCCATTTCTCTGGGATTATATCAAGGAAAAAACTCGAGAAATTGATTTGAAGGTTGATAGGGTTTTGAGAGTATTTTTGCCTTTGCTTTTGAGAGAAAGAGATGAACAGTTTTAGAAAGTGAGAGAGAAACGGGCGAAAAATGGTTTAAATATGGTTTATGAAAGGGCGTGCGGGTGGTTTTTGAATTGTGATCGAAATCAGCGGCTTGATTTCGATTTGACGCTTATTGAGCATTTCATGTCTCGTATTTAATGCGGCAGCATTTATATCCAATCATAAGCTTGGTGTGTTTTTTATGTCTCAGTACACATCATCATTATGTCGACGTGTTCCTTAAAACATTCCCGCTTAGTCGAACGATTAGCGTTTTTGTCACTTTGCTCATAAATTATTCAGCTTATCCCTTAGCCGATTTAACTTACTTACTTCTCACAGCTTCTCTTAGTGACTAAATTATCACCGACTCGTAGTAGTTTCTTTCCGTCATGATTCTTGGTGATTTTGATTTGATTTTCACTCTTTTTCACCTCCTTTCTGTTCCATTTCTTTTCTTTGATTCTTACGTGTGTCGACTTAGTTCAATTAATCCCAACTCATGTTTGAGTTCTTCAAATCTTGACTCACATAATGGTTTTGTGAAGATATCGACTAATTGTTTATCGTTGAGATATATTCCAGGATGATGTCCTTCTTTTCAACATGGTCTCTTATGAAGTGATATCTCGACATCAATATGTTTTGTTCTTGAGTGCAACACGGATTTTGAGTGATAGCTATTGCACTTGTGTTATCACACATGATTGGAATTTCTTTTCCTCAACTTCATAGTCTCTCATTTTCTTTGCCTCATCCATAGGACTTGGGCACAATTTGCCGCAGCCTATGTATTCTCGCCTCACCAGTAGAGGTGGCTATTGAGTTTGTTTCTTGCTAAACCAGGAAATTAGTCTGTTTCCTAGCATTTGACATGTGCCTGAAGTGCTCTTCCTGTCCACTCTGCATCCAAAGATAGTCGAATCTGAATAGCCAATTAGCTTGAATCCACCTTCCTTTGGATACCATAGGCCTACTTCTTGGCTTCCTTTCGTGTATCTCAATATTCTCTTAGCTTTGTCATATGGCTCTCTTTTGGAGCAGATTGAAATCTTGCACATACACCTACAAATAAAAGTGATGTCCGGCTGGCCTGCTTGCTGTGAGATAGAGCATGATCCAATAAGTGCTTTGTATCTTGTTTGATCTGGGTTTGCCATCCGCATCCATGTCCATTTTGACTGATGTGTTCATTGGTATTTTTACAGAAGATTTCTCTTCCATACCAAACTTCTTCATTAAATTTTGGTATATTTTGTTTGACTTATGAAGGTTCCATCCTTCACTGTTTTTGGAGTCAAGGAAGAATGTCGACTCTCCTATCATGCTCATTTCAAACTTACTTTGCATGAGGTTTGAAAATTTTTCACATGACTCTTTGTTACTAGATCCAAAAATGATGTCATCCACATATATTTGAACAAGCAAAGATACTCTTCTTGTCTTGAATTCTGAAAAGTGTTCTATCTACTTTTCCTTTTGTGAATCCATTTTCAGTTAGGAATTGTGACAGGGTGTCATACCATGCTCTGGGTGCCTGTTTCAATCCATACAGGGCTTTCTTGAGTTTGTATACCTTATCTCCAAGAGTCTTCTGCTCAAATCCTGGAGGTTGTTCAACATATACTTCTTCTTCCAATAAACCATTTAGGAATGCACTTTTTTACATCCATCTGATATACAATGAAATTCTTATGAGCCGTATAGGCAAGAAACATCCTTATAGCTTCCAATCTTGCAGGGCAAATGTTTCATCAAAATCTATCCCTTCTTCTTGGCAATATCCTTTGGCTACTAGTCTTGCTTTGTTTCTTACCACAGAGCCTTCCTCGTTCATCTTATTTCTGAATACCCATTTGGTTCCAATAACATTTTGATGTATGGGTCTTTGCACTAATTCCCATACTTTATTTCTCTCAAATCGATTCAGCTCTTCTTGCATAAGCTTGAATCCAATGTGTGTCATCCAATGCTTGTGACACATCTTTTGGCTCTATTTGCAAGATGAAGCATGTGAACATAGCTTCTTGTTGAGTTCGATCTTGTTTTGACACCTTCTCTTATATCTCCAATGACAAGTTCTCGTGGATGGTCTCTCACCATCTTACATCAGGTCGAGTAAGTTAGTGGATTCATCGACTTGCGGTTTGTGTTCTTTTGTGGTCACTCTCTCAGAATCACTTAGCCGCAAATTTTCCATTGTTTTTGAGATTGACTATCTCATCTTCTCAATTGATAATTCCCGGCTTGACCTTCGGCATAGGGACTCTTCGATGGTTGGATGATTCAACTTATCACTGATTCTTCAATGTCTTCTCCATTTACATTTCGCTCATCGAATACTACATGAATGGATTCTCTGTAACCATAGTACTTTGTTGAGTACTCAGAGGCTTTGCTTTCAAATTTGAGTATCCTAAGAAGATACCTTCATCGCCTTTAGCATCAAAGGCCTTTAGGTTGTCTTTGCCATTGTTGTGGATGAAGCATTTACATCCAAATATTTCAAATATGCAACACTTGGTTTTTTCTTCCGATCCGGATCTCATAGGAGTCTTTGTCGGTGTCTATTTATCATACATCCTGTTTTGGGTGTAGCAAGTCGTGTTGATTGCTTCACCAAAATCTTTTTGGTAACCCCCGTCACCTAACATGGTCCTTGTCGCTTCTTTGAGGGTTCTATTCCTTCTTTCGCAACTCCATTCTCATTGTGGAGTTCTTGTCTTGATAGTTCATGACCAATACCATTCTCAATACAATCGAGTTATTATTCCATTGACAAACTCGGTTCCTCTATCTGATCTTATTTTGATAATGGTTTGACTCTTCTCATTTTGAATCCTCTTCATCAATTTTGTGGTAGTTTTTGTAGAGTTTCTTTTCTTCTGCTCACATGAATATTGTCCATGTATATCTTGAGTAATCATCTCTACTACCACCAAGGTGTATTTCTTTCCGCTTATCTTTGTTTGGTTCCATGGGCCAAATAGATCCATATGAAGTAGATGCAATATTCTTGTTGAGGATGGGCATGTTTTTCTTTGAATGACGACTTGATTTGCTTTCCTTCCGACATGCATCACATATACTCTCCTTCTTGATATCGAGTCCGGAAGTCCTTCTACAAGATGACTTCTGCCGACCTTGTCAATTGTTTTGAAATTCAGTGACTCAGCTTTTGTGCCCATACCAACTTGATTCACAGGCTTTTGCTAGTAGACAAGTCTTTGGGTGTTAGATTGACCAATCTACTACATACATATTTTTTCTGTCTACATCCTTGCAAAGACCACTTCATTTGATTCAATTTCTTTGATTTGGCATATTCCCATGTTGAATCCAACATTGTAACCCTTGTCACGAGTTGGATCGATGCTCGATAAGTTGAAGTTGAGTCCTTCAACATATGCAACATCGTGATTTCTAATCCATTCCTCTTGATGGATCCAATGCCTCTTATTTCACCGGAGCTTCATTTCCTCCAAATATGACTTTTGCTCCTTTGACTTCTTTTGAATTTTGACAGATTTCTCTTATTTCCTATCATATGTCCGGAACAGCCACTATCCATGTACCAGTTCCGCTTTCACTGCTCTTGAACCGCAATCAAGGAAATTAAGTTTTTAGGTACCCATGCTTGTGCGGGTCCTGAGGGGTTAGAATTGTAAGACGATCCAACCAACCTATAGCCAAATGATTTGACTCAGGGGTTGCCATCTATCGATGCCATAATCATAATTAATCCTCGCAAATTGCTTCGGGGATTCTAGGTTCATACTGAGCTTGTCTCTTTTGTCTCAGATGCCCGCATAATGTGTTTTAGCAATTGCCTTCTTTCAGGTAGTTGTGGTGTCTTTGAGTGTAGTGCCTAGGTGCATATGTGTCCTTTGATGAAAGCTCTTATGCTTTTGGAATGGCCTTTGCTTGAGTTCAGGCCTTTGTCATTTGGGTTTATATTCCATAAGTCTGGCGATAGTTCACATTATTCCAATCACTTGGCTTGGATATTTTCTACCATCCCCATCATATGTATTTCTTTTATGGGTTTTCGGGATTTTTGGTAGCTCGCTTCTTCTTTCTGAGTATTTTCTGCTTGGAGTTTGAGGACTATTTGAACCTCTTCTCATTTGTCCTTTCAAGACACTCAATCGGGTCAAGTTTTCCTTTTCCTTTGTAACCAAGGCCGGTTTGCATAGTATTGTGCTTTGGAGTGAATGTGTGTGCACCATTTAGAGTTTTGGATTTTTCGGACTCTTCATGACTTGAAGATCCTTTTTCCAAAATTACTCTTGAGGTTTGACATGGCACGGAGGAATTAAATCTTAATCTGTCTTGTCTCCACATTCTCTTTGACTCATAATAAGATCATCCAATGATTTAGATGCCTTAGTGAATGAGGCAATAACATTCTTGAGGTCATTCTCCTCTTTTCTATAGCGGTAATTTCGCTACTAATTTAGCATTTTCAAATTTTTAAACTTTCATTTTCAATGACTATTTGACTTAGAGTTCTCGACTCTCCTTAGTCGACTTTGAGTTTTGACTTTTGAGTAGGTTGTTTTCCTCATTCGATAGTGTGTGTGAGGATTTAATGTGTTCAAAATCTTTCATCATTTTGCTTAATGAATCATAAAGATCAAGGGTGATGAAGTGTGTGTGTGTCACTATCACTATCACTAGTGTCCGAGTTTGTTGAGTTAGATTGTACCTCATCTTTTGATCTTGTTTTTGGCCATCAAGCGGATCGGGGCTTCTTTTCTTTAGAGTCACTTGAGTAGTCACCATCTTCTTTTCTCAATCGGTGTCTCCTCGACTTAGCATTTGTTTGTGATCTCTGCGACCATCATTGCCTTTTTCCTTTATTGTCTTCTTTCTCTCAAGATCTTTCTCTTTCTTCTTCATTCTGTATCTTGTTGACTACAGGATATGAGCGATCAATGGCATAGTGACCTGGTTGTCTACAGATTCCAACATAGATATTCACTTTTTGATCAGCTCTTTCTATTCTTGAGTTGTCACTTTGATACTCAACTTTTTGATGATCATTCTCTTGGTTGGCCTCTGTCTTTCCTTGATTTGGGGAGCCGAGTGTCTTCTCGGAAGATTCACCCTTTCCTCTCTTGTAGTTCTTGTTAAATAACTTGTTAAATCTTTTAACCATCAGTGGCTATTTCTTGGGTCAATTGCCTCTTTGACCTCGACTCTCTTCCCATCTTTGACAATTAGAGCAATTTGTTTTGGGTACAATCGTGTCTCTTCCGGTCTTTTCTTCTCACTCAAACTCGTAGGCTTTGAGGTCCGAGAATAACTCATGATTGGATGTCTTTGATAGGTCCATGGAGTGTCTCGAGTTGCCATGACCTTCATTTTCCATTCAGTGGAAGACTTTTAGGATCTTCATACACATTTCTTCTCTCAGATATTCCTTTCCAAGTGTAGATACTCATTTGTGATTTAGTAAACTGAGCGCCTAGTTGATCCAGTTCTCTCCCGAGATCATTTTGAAGTTTTCAAATTTTGTACTTTGCCATTTTGATAATTTGTTTTCTTTGATTTGCTTCGAGCCTTCACAAATTAATGTCGGCTTGTCCCATTTCTTTAGCCGTTTTGCATGATTTGACTTTATTGAACATGGCTTTGTCCAAAGTTTTGTAAAGGATGTCCTCGTCTATCATTGTCCAGGTTGTATCTTTTTCTGTCATCATTTGTCCACTCAGTTCTTGGTTTTTCAACCATGACTGGTGCCGGGAGCAACATCTTCTTCTCCTTCAAATTCGCAACTCTTCGACAAATTTGTGTTCACCTTTAATATTTGCAGAGGCCCATCTTCTATCACTATCCACATCTCATCATGTAATCTTGATAGATGAGCTGCATACTGAATTTTCCAATCGTCAAATTCTTCAATAGTGAACATAGGGATGCGTGTCAAATTTGCTTCCATGATAATAACTTTTAATGATAAAGAGGAGTTTTGAAAGTTTAAGTACTTAAAGCGAGACTTTGAAAAGTTTGGAGATCTAGTTCAAAACGGTGCGGGAGGTTGATGAACCAACCGCTCCGATACCACTTGTAGGTCCCAAAGGGGTGTAAGTGTAAGGTTTAGAAGGGGTTGAATAAACCTTGCAGTTTTCGATTTAGTCCTTTTAAAATTACGAGTTGATTACACCCGTGTGTCCTGATGGATAGTCGAATTAGTCACTCAAGAGAATTAATCTCTCAACAGACTAAATTTCGGTGAAAGCCGTTGATGGAGTAACTTAGTCATTGGCTATAATTTAACTCAAGTTTGTGGTTTTATTTTCATGCGGAAGACTTAACACCCTTAAGTTTGATTAAGCAAAATTTTAGAGCTTGATTTAGTCTTATAAATTATCAAATGGATAGCAAATTTATCGGCCAGATATAAGCGAGTTAAAAATGCAGAATTTAAATCTTTAAATGTAAATGACACAAAGTAAAGTTTTTATAAGAGGTTCGAAGATGGGGTAATTCTTCTCTCCTCTCTTCTCCAACTCCGGAGGAATCCACTAAGTAATGATCGTTTACAAAGTGGTAGCAGTCAGGATGTTTCTTGATCACAATGGCCGACTTGATCCTTAGGGACTCGATCTGAGACGCCTTGATCACTCAGGTAACCTCTCGTATGACTCGAACTTCTTCACGGGGCATTTGCCTTGTTACTACAGACTCACTTGCTCAAGCTCTTTGGATTTGATCACGAAGCCTCCAAAAGCTTAAGACTTGGTTCAACTTGAACCTTTCTACAATCCTTCCCGGAATGTAGACCCTTGTTTTCAAAAGTTTCCTCTTCAACTGATTGAAGTTCTCTTTCCTTCACTTTGGTGAGTGTTGGATTGATGTCTTCGTAATGTAGGCTAGAGGATTGAGAATGTTTTGATTTTCTAATATGCTTGTATATCTCACGTGTGTGTCATCGTATCTCAAACAAACTCCTCGGCCTTTTATAGTGAACTTTCAAAAATTTGCCCGTTGAAGAGATAGGCTTATTTTGAAAGTCACTTTGCGATCGTTGGCTTGCGATTCTTGGAATTGCCGTTTCGCCGTATGAATTGTTCTTTCACCTTTTTCGAGTTCACGACGATTGTAGTGCTTCCCATTCGTTCATTCCTTTGCACACCACGGGGTGAGCACTCCAAGAAAGGTGGTATGGAGATATTACTTGTTTAAGTAAATCTCTTGATTTCTATGCAACGATTCTTTTACGCTTATCTCGACTGACCGCATTTCCTTGCTTTCCCAGGTGACTTAGAGTCGAGGCTTCCAATCATGGATGACTCTTCACACTTCAACTTGAGACTTGGCTTTTCTTGAGTTGACTTGATGATGCTCCACTCAGTGATCATCACCGCTTCTTGAGAGAGTTCCCGTCTACTCTTCTTTGTCATACTCACTTCCATTTGTCTCGCAGAGTTTTCCTTCCGATCTTGATTGTCTTCTTGCATGTTAGGGCGTAGTTTGACTTAACTTCAACTTTGGCCAACTTTATTTATTACAATGCATTTTACAACAAGAATTGGGGTGCCAACTTTCTATTCTAAGTTTTACATGGCATTCATCAAAATCTAAACAATAAAATTCCTAACATGTTTGAACAACTTTGATAAGTTAATCCCCTTTCGAGGGTTAGAATCTTTAGATCCTAATAATTGGAACCACGCTTCCCAGCTTTCTTGATATTCACATCCTATATATTCGATATTTAAATAGGAATTTCTAAATGGTTCAATAGGAATTTCTAAATGGGCTTGAACATTTTCAGTGGTATATGAGATTGTATCACTTTCTTAGTATTTGAATGCATTTGGCGTTGATTTGCAATATTTTGCAAATGTATAATTCTATGAACTTCTAGTTCACATTGATCCGTTCTTGGATCTAAAATATTCATGGGAAAAGTATTCCACGTGATTTCTTGTTTGATTATCTCCTTTTCATTTCCACATAAGGTTGGAAATTTTGTTCATCAAGTGACAATCTAAATATCTAGTCAAATATATCACCTATCATGGGTTCTATATATTTAATAATTGAAGGAACTCAAAGCCTACATAGATTCCCAACCTTCTTGGTGGTCCCATTTGGTATGTTTTGAAGGAGGTATAGGTACATAAACAGAACATCCAAATACTTTTTATATGTGAAACATCGGGTTCTCTTCGGGAGACAAGTTTAATGGAGATAATTTGTGATAAGCGGTTGTCTAAGCACAATTAAAGTCTGCAAACATGTAAAATTGCATGTCCCAGCGAGCAGACGGTGAGTCAGGCCTCATTAGCGGTTTAGCTATCATTTGCAACGTTTTAATTAATGCGCAAATCCATTTTAAGTATGTGTATGAGCCAGCGGGTGCTCTATTGTTATCCCAAGTGACTTACAATCATTGAAAGCTTTAGATGTAAATTCTCCACCATTATCCATTCTAATTTTTTTTTTTGGTATAATGGAAAATGAGCCCTTACTTTAGTAATTTGGGCTAAAAGCTTTGCAAACACAACGTTTTGAGTTGACAAAAGGCTAACATGTGACAATAGCGTTGATGCGTCTATCAACACTATATAATATTTAAATGGTCCGGATGGTGGAACAATAAGCCCACATATGTCTCGTGAATTTGGTCAAAGAACATAGGAGATTAAATTTACTTTTATTTTAGGCAGTCTTTTCTACAAATTTTCCAAGAGAACAAGTCGCACAAGTTAAGTCATTAATGGTGTAAGAATCTTGAGGTTCTTAAGTGGGTGCCCATGTGAACTTTCAATAATTACGCATTATTGTTTCACGGGTGACCTAATCTTTCATGCCATAAAGAAAACATTTTATGATCAACTAACTTTACGGTTAGTGACCTTTATTTGATGATTCGATTGCGTCAATATATGTGCCATATAATCCGGCGTATAATATTGTATCATTTCTAAGATTCTTTTCTCGAGTCTGATTTATGATATACAATAAATAGATATTGAAGACTATCTTTGTTACACGTCTCGATGTGGTAGTCGTTTCTTAGAATATCTTTAAAAAGCTAAGTAAGTTTCTTTGAGACTTACTTTGGAGTATAAAGCATTTTTTATATTGATCCTTGTCCCTTTGGGTAACAAGATAGATGCTCTTCCGGAATCCTCTATTATATTAGTAATACCCGATATAATAGTTACAATTTTCTTTTTCATTTGAATATTATGAAAATATATTTTATTTTAAGATAGTGTGAGTGGTAGCACTATCGATAAGGCACAACACTTCACCATTGAATCTGGTCATTTCTTGGTCTAAACAAATAACAAAAAACATATTTGATGAGAACAATATATTAAACGTAATAATTTATTTATTGTTTAATAAAAATCATTACAACGAGAATATTATTAACTAAACGGTGAAATACTTAAATATAAGATCACAAACTTAGTCGATAAACTCCATCCCCATTATTGGAAAACTTGGGGGTTCAATCAAAATCGGCAAATCTTTATTCCGTCTTCACAGTAAATCCGATACATCTAGATGGGTTTTATCGCAGCCTTCCCCCTTCAATGAAGTTAGTTTACACATTTTCCCTTTTCTTTTTCTTTTGAGGCTAAATATAACTTCACTAGATGTGGTGATGTACGGCAGTGCACGAGACCAATGTCCAAATCATTCCACACCTATAACAAGGTTCAATAGTTAGGTGTAGATGCTTTTAGGATTATTTTTATTTGGACTCTTTCTTATTTCCATAATGGGATTCATCCATGTGTTGTGATGTCCAACACTATGTCCGTGACCTCGACCACGCAGTGTGACCACGCCCCGTCCATGCCCTCAATCGAGGAGATAACATTCACTTCAGGGAATGTTGATTTCGATCGTAATGGAGTTGATCCTGGGTCGGGCTTGGTGATTTTGCATAAGTAAACCATTGTTTTCTTCACCACCAATAAACATGAGATAAGTTGAGAATATGTAGTAAAACTCTTTTGTTGATACTGTTGTTGGAGTATGACATTAGATGCATGAAAAGTGGAGTAAACTTTTCTCCGGCAAATCTTCATCGAATGTTCCTCCACATAGTGCGGTTTAGATCTGATTAAAATGTACTCGAACTTGTAATCACCGAATTATTTTGAAATCTTGCAAACCTCAATTGCATCCGTTTGTGTATTCTTGCATTAGGGAGTATACTTGATCTTTTGGTGGTGAATGGTATTTTAGACTCTTCCAAAAAGTTCTAAAGGACTTTTCACATGTAAAGATATCGATTCATTTGACTTTCATGGAGATGGTGCAGAAGGATCATATCTTTAGCATTATCCTGCGGGGATAATTTGTTATTTTCTTTCACGACATCACTTAAATCATTTCCTGCTAGATGCGATTTGGCATCAAGAACCCATGATAAATAGTTTCGACGGAGATGTCCAACGGGTGAAGTCCAATTTGTTTAGGTTGTATTATATTCAATATGAGAATATAATGCACATTTGTTAATGAAAATGTAATAAGAACAACAACAATCATATGAAGAGAAGAAAATAATAAGTAAGAGCATATTTCATTCCTTAAAATCTTTTTATTTTCATTATATATTGTATTAATATAAATATTTCACATATTGGAACACAAATATATTTATCAAAATGTAATAAAAACTATGTGCAGTGGGCTTAAAAAAAACTATCATAAAGTCATGAGATCATAATAAAGTCAAAACTAAATAATGAACACGCATTACACTGCTTAAACAAAGAGGACACGCGCGTGAGTATCCTGCAACAATATTTTGTTGAATAGGATTTGAGAATAATATCTCTTTCTTATTAATAATAAAATGCTAACACCGGCGGAGTTAAAGGGCAAATGTGGCCTCCGCCCACCCTATTTAAATTTATTCTACTGTTGCCATATATTAAAAAAAAAAAATTAACAAAATGGTTTATAAAGATAAGTTGGCCTGTCTGGTAAATTTTACAAAGCCCACCCCAAAATATTCTTCAATAACTATCCACAACTTACAATAAATAAGTCCCACCCACAATAAAAAACATTAAACCTAGCAATTTGTCTTAAAAATTAAATAAAAAACAAACAAAAAGCAAAGAGAAAGGAAAAGACAAAAAGCACACACCTAAAAACGAGAGTTTCTATCTTCACCGCAGAACCAAACAGGGACTTGTGTGAGGGTTTTTCAAAATAGATGCTCGGGACGAAAAACGGAGAAGCGAGATTATGAGGGGAGGGCGGAGAGCCGAGACGGTTCGAGGCTCAAAATCCTTTTCTTCAATCGGGCATTTTTTCTTTATTTCTTTCATTTTATTTTTTTATTTCATTGGATTTATCATTTAAATATTTGTTTGTGTATTTGTAATGGTTTTGTGCAAGTTGTAAATTTGTTTGTAAAATTTATATTGATTTTTGTATTTGTTGTATAGTCTAATTTTTATATTTTAGAATATATGAGTTATTGAATATATAATACGTAACTGAACGGCGCTACTTG